>SZWC01004527.1:78698-93981 GCA_023375785.1 Penium margaritaceum | reverse complement strand
CCCCCCCCCCCCACGGCTTAGGCTCAAAGGTAGAGTTGAGGTAGCACAACACGGCCGCCCCCCCCCCCCTTCGCGTGCCTATTATGTATTGCGCGTATGAGGATTCAAACCTAGGACCCATCGCTCCCGAATCTAACTATATAAGCACTAAGTTAACTCACATGGTGTTCATATGTTGTCCAAAATGACATTATGAGGGTTCCTATGGGTAAAGGGCTTAAAATAAGGGGGTGTAAGATTATAGGGTAGTTTTCAAATATATAAATGGTAACAAATTCAGTTTATTCATAAACAGTTGACGCAGACTAAGTTTTGAATTTTGCAACTTCCAGCTCGAAATACCTCTCAACCATTGTTGCGATTGACCAACCGTAAGAAGGAAAGTTGACAAGACACAATAAACTCTTTTTATGATATTGAATGACACAATAATATTTTGGTTGGTCATTGTGCATGGTATCCATACCGTGCCACCACTTATCGAAGGTGTTTGTACTTGCTAGTCGATAACAAGTATTCCCAAACCATTGTTTCCCCATCTGACCATTTGTGACCCGTATAATGAGTTGTGAACGTTGACCACATACAGCGGATTTCCCTGGTCAAAGGCAGTACATATGTCTACTTTGGTCGGTCATTGTGCATGGTAGGCACACCGTGCTACTACTGACTGAAGTTAATTGTACTTGGTAGTTGAGAACCGATATTCTCATAGCATTGTTTCCTCTCCTTACCGTTTGTGACTCGTGTTATGGTTGGTCAACGTTGACCAACCATATTGAAATTCTGTGGTCATGATTAGTGACATATGCCTTGTATTGTTGTTTGGTGTGCATATTAGCCACACTGTGCCACTACGTATTGATGTTCTTTGTCCTTTAAATCAATACATATGCTTCCCAAACCATTGTCTCTCCCTCTGACCGTGTGGGACTGGTGTTATGAGTTGTCAACGTTGACCACACAGTGGAATTATTCGGTCGTAGTCAGTGACGTATGCATCCTTTGGTTGGTCGCTGTGCACGCTAGCCATACCGTGCCACTGTTTTTTGAAGGTCTTTGTACTTGCTCGTTGATAACTAGTGTTCCCAATCGATTGTTTTGCCCTCTGACCATTTGTGACTCGAGTTATGCGTTTTCAACATTTACCACGTGAAATGAAATTTGTTCGTCATGGTTAGTGACATATGCATACTTTGGTTGGTCACTGTGCATTGAAGCCACATTGTGGTACTACATGTTGAAGGTATTTGTACGTGCTAGTAGAAAACTAGTATTCACAAACCATTTCCTTCCACCCTGCCCATTTATGACTTGTGTTGTGAGTTGTCAATGTTTACCACACGTAGTGACATTATTTGGTCATGGTCAGTGACATATGCCTACTTTGGTTGGTCATCGTGCATGGTCTCCACACCGTGCCACAACATATTGAAGCCCCTTGTGCTTGCCATGTGATTCGTGGTGTTCCCAACCCATTGTTTCCCCCTCTGACCATTTGTGACTCGTATCATGAGTTGACAACGTGGACCACACACATCGTATTTATTTGGTCAAACGCAGTACATATGCCTACTTTGGTTGGTCATTGTGCATAGTAGCCACACCGTGCTACTAATGGCTGAAGGTTGTTCTACTTGGTAGTTGAGAACCGATATTCTCATAGCATTGTTTCATCTCCTGACCATTTGTGACTGATGTTATGGTTGGTCAACGTTGACCACCCATATTGAAATTCTATGGTCATGATCAGTGACATATGCCTAGTTTGGTTGTTTGGTGTGCATATTAGCCACATCGTGCCGCTACCTATTGAAGTTCTTTGTCCTTTATAGCCAATACATAAGCTTCCTACTCCATTGTTTTCCCCTCTGACCATTTGTGACTCGTGTTATGCGTTTTCAACGTTGACCACATGAAGTGAAATTTGTTCGTCATGGTTAGTGACATATGCATACGTTGGTTGGTCACTGTGCATTGAAGCCACATTGTGCCACTACATATTGAAGGTATTTGTACTTGCCAGTAGATAACTAGTATTCACAAACCATTACCTTCCACCCTGACCATTTGTGACTCGTGTTATGCGTTTTCAACGTTGACCACATGAAGTGAAATTTGTTCGTCATGGTTAGTGACATATGCATACGTTGGTTGGTCACTGTGCATTGAAGCCACATTGTGCCACTACATATTGAAGGTATTTGTACTTGCCAGTAGATAACTAGTATTCACAAACCATTACCTTCCACCCTGACCATTTTTGACTCGTGTTGTGAGTTGTCAAACTTTACCACACTTAGTGACATTATTTGGTCATGGTCAGTGACATATGCCTACTTTGGTTGGTCATCGTGCATGGTCCCCGCACCGTGCCACAACATATTGAAACCCCTTGTGCTTGCAATGTGATACTTGATGCTCCCAAACCATTGATTCCCCCTCTGACCATTTGTGACTCGTATTAAGAGTTGACAACGTTGAACACACACAGCGGATTTATTTGGTCAAAGTCAGTACATATGCTTACGTTGGTCGGTCATTGTGCATGGTAGCCACACCGTGCTACTACTGACTGAATGTCGTTGTACTTGGTAGTTGAGAACGGATATTCCCATAGCATTGTTTCCTGTCCTGACCATTTGTGACTCGTGTTATGGTTGGTCAACGTTGACCACCCATATTGGAATTCTCTGGTCATGATCAGTGACATATGCCTAGTTTGGTTTTTTGGTGTGCATACTAGCCACGCCGTGCCACTACGTACTGAAGTTCGTTGTCCTTTCTAGTCAATACATAGGCTTCCCAAACCATTGTCTCTCCCTCTGACCATTTGTGACGTGTGTTATGAGTTGTCAACGTTGACCACACATAGTCGACTTATTCGATCGTAGTCAGTGACGTATGCATCCTTTGGTTGGTCTCTGTGCACGCTGGCCATACCCTGCCACTTCTTGGTGAAGGTTTTTGTGCTTCCTAGTTGATAACTAGTGTTCCCAACCCATTGTTTTCCCCTCTGACCATTTGTGACTCGTGTTATGCGTTTTCAACGTTGTTCGCATAAAGTGAAATTTGTTTGTCATGGTTAGTGACATATGCATACTTTGATTGGTCACTGTGCATTAAAGCCACATTGTGCCACTACATATTGAAGGTATTTGTACTTGCTAGTAGATGACTAGTATTCACAAACCATTACCTTCCACCCTGACCATTTGTGACTCTTGTTGTGAGTTGTCAAAGTTTACTACACTTAGGGACATTATTTGGTCATGGTCAATGCCATATGCCTACTTTGGTTGGTCATCGTGCATGGTCTCCACACTGTGCCACAACGTATTGAAGCCCCTTGTGCTTGCTATGTGATACTTGGTGTTCCCAAACCATTGTTTCCCCCTCTGACCATTTTCAACTCGTATTATGAGTTGTCAGCGTGAACCCCACACAGCGGATTTCTTTGGTCAAAGGCAGTACATATGCCTACTTTGGTCGGTCATTGTATATGGTAGCTACACCGTGCTACTACTAAATGAAGGTCGTTGTACTTGGTGGTTGAGAACCGATATTCCCATAGCATTGTTTCCTGTCCTGAGCGTTTGTGACTCGTGTTATGGTTGGTCAAGGTTGACCACCCATATTGAAATTGTGGTCATGATCAGTGACATATGCCTAGTTTGGTTGTTTGGTGTGCATATTAGCCACACCGTGCCACTACGTATTGAAGTTCTTTGTCCTTTCTAGTCAATACATAGGCTTCCCAAACCATTTTCTCTCCCTCTGACCATTTGTGACTCATGTTATGAGTTGTCAATGTTGACCACACATAGTGGACTTATTCGGTCGTAGTCAGTGACATATGCATCCTTTGGTTGGTCACCGTGCACGCTAGCCATACCGTGCCACTGCGTGTTGAAGTTCTTTGTACTTGCTAGTTGATAACTAGTGTTCCCAACCCATTGTTTTCCCCTCTGACCATATGTGACTCGTGTTATGCGTTTTCAACGTTGACCACATGAAGTGAATTTATGTCGTCATGGTCAGTGACATATGCATACTTTGGGTGGTCACTGTGCATTGAATCCACATTGTGCCACTACATATTGAAAGTATTTGTACTTGCTAGTAGATAACTAGTATTCACAAACCATTACCTTCCACCCTGACCATTTGTGACTCGTGTTGTGAGTTGTCAAAGTTTATAACACTTAGTGACATTATTTAGTTATGGTCAGTGACATATGCCTACTTTGGTTGGTCATCATGCATGTTCCCCACACCGTGCCACAACGTATTGAAGCCCCTTGTGCTTGCTATGTGATACGTGGTGTTCCCAAACCATTGTTTCCCCCTCTGACCATTTGTGACTCGTAGTATGAGTTGTCAACGTGGACCACACAATGCGTGTTTCTTTGGTCAAATGCAGTACATATGCCTACTTTGGTCGGCCATTGTGCATGGTAGCCACACCGCGCTACTACTGACTGAAGGTCATGGCACTTGGTAGTTGAGAACCAATATTCTCATAGCATTGTTTCCTCCCCTGAGCATTTGTGACCCGTGTTATGGTTGGTCAACGTTGACCACCCATATTGAAATTCTCTGGTCATGATCAGTGACATATGCCTAGTTTGATTGTTTGTTGTGCATATTAGCCACATCGTGCCACTACGTATTGAAGTTCTTTGTCCTTTCTTGTCAATACATAGGCTTCCCAGTCCGGTTTTTCCCCTCTGACCATTTGTGACTCGTGTTTTGCGTTTTCAATGTTGACCACATGAAGTGAAATTTGTTCGTCATGGTTAGTGACATATGCATACTTTGGTTGGTCACTGTGCATTTAAGCCACATTGTGCCACTACATATTGAAGGTATTTGTACTTGCTAGTAGATAACTAGTATTCATAAACCATTACCTTCCACCCTGACCATTTGTGACTCGTGTTGTGAGTTGTCAAAGTTGACCACACTTAGTAATATTACCTGGTCATGATCAGTGACATATGCCTACTTTGGTTGGTCATCGTGCATGGTCTCAACACCGTGCCACAACGTATTGAAGCCCCTTGTGCTTGGTATGTGATACTTGGTATTCCTAAACCATTGTTTCCCCATCTGACCATTTGTGACTCGTATTATGAGTCGTCAAAGTTGACCACACACAGCGGATTTCTTTGGTCAAAGGCAGTACATATGCCTAGTTTGGTCGGTCATTGTGCATGGTAGCCACACCGTGCTGCTACTGACTGAAGGTCGTTGTACTTGGTAGTTCAGAACCGATCTTCCCATAGCATTGTTTCCAATCCTGCCCGTTTGTGACTCGTGTTATGGTTGGTCAACGTTGACCACCCATATTGAAATTTTGTGGTCATGAACAGTGACATATGCCTAGTTTGGTTGTTTGGTGTGCATATTAGCCACATCGTGCCACTGCGTATTGATGTTCTTTGTCCTTTCTAGTCAATACATATGCTTCCCAGACCATTGTCTCTCCCTCTGACCATTTGGGACTGGCGTTATGAGTTGTCAATGTTGACCACACACTGTGGACTTATTCGGTTGTAGTCAGTGACGTATGCATCCTTTGGTTGGTCACTGTGCACCCTAGCCATACTGTGCCACTGCTTGTTGAAGGTCTTTGTACTTGCTAGTTGATAAATAGTGTCCCCAATCCATTGTTTTCCCCGTTGACCATTTGTGACTCGAGTTATGCGTTTTCAACATTGACCACATACGTGAAATTTGTTCGTCATGGTTAGTGACATATGTATACTTTGGTTGGTCACTGTGCATTGAGGCCACATTTTGCCACTACATATTGAAGGTATTTGTACTTGCTAGTAGATAACTAGTACTCACAAACCATTACCTTCCACCCTCACTGTTTGTGACTCGTGTTGTGAGTTGTCAATATTTTCCACACTTAGAGACATTATTTGGTCATGGTCAGTGGCATATGCCTACTTTGGTTGGTCATCGTGCATGGTCTCCACACCGTGCCACAACGTATTGAAGCCCCTTGTGCTTGCTACGTGATACTTGGTGTTTTCAAACCATTGTTTCCCCGTCTGACCATTTGTGACTCGTATTATGAGTTGTCAACGTGGACCACACACAGCGGATTTCTTTGGTCAAAGGCAGTAAATATGCCTACTTTGGTTGGTCATCGTGCGTGGTCTCCACACCGTGCCACAACGTATTGAAGCCCCTTGTGCTTGCTACGTGATACTTGGTGTTTTCAAACCATTGTTTCCCCGTCTGACCAGTTGTGACTCGTATTATGAGTTGTCAACGTGGACCACACACAGCGGATTTCTTTGGTCAAAGGCAGTAAATATGCCTACTTTGGTTGGTCATCGTGCATGGTCTCCACACCGTGCCACAACGTATTGAAGCCCCTTGTGCTTGCTACGTGATACTTGGTGTTTTCAAACCATTGTTTCCCCGTCTGACCATTTGTGACTCGTATTATGAGTTGTCAACAATGACCACACACAGCGGATTTCTTTGGTCAAAGGCAGTACATAAGCCTACTTTGGTCGGTCATTGTACATGGTAGCGACACTGTGCTACTACTGAATGAAGGTTGTTGTACTTGGTGGTTGAGAACCGATATTCCCATAGCATTGTTTCCTGTCCTGACCGTCTGTGACTCGTGTTATGGTTGGTCAACATTGACCACCCATATTGAAATTATGTGGCCATGATCAGTGACATATGCTTAGTTTGGTTGTTTGGTGTGCATATTAGCCACACCGTGCCACTACGTGTTGAAGTTCTTTGTCCTTTATAGTCAAAATGTAGGCTTCCAACATCATTTTCTCTCCCTCTGACCATTTGTGACTCGTGTTATGAGTTGCCAATGTTGACCACACATATTGGACTTATTCGGTCGTAGTCAATGACGTATGCATCCTTTGGTTGGTCAGTGTGCACGCTAGCCATACCGTGCCATTGCTTGTTGAAGATGTTTGTACTTCCTAGTTGATAACTAGTGTTCCCAACCCATTGTTTTCCACTCTGGCCATTTGTGACTCGTGTTATGCATTTTCAACGTTGACCACATGAAGTGAAATTCTTTCGTCATGGTCAGTGACATATGCATACTTTGGGTGGTCACTGTGCATCGAAGCCACATTGTGCCACTACATATTGAAGGTATTTGTAATTGCCAGTACATAACTAGTATTCACAAACCATTACCTTCCACCCTGACCATTTGTGACTCGTGTTGTGAGTTGTCAAATTCTACTACACTTAGTGACATTATTTGGTCAGGGTCAGAGACATATGCCTACTTTGGTTGGTCATCGTGCATGGTCCCCACACCGTGCCACAACATATTGAAGCCCCTTGTGCTTGCTATTTGATTAATGGTGTTCCCAAACCATTGTTTCCCCCCTGACCATTTGTGACTCGTATTATGAGTTGTCACCTTGGACCACACACAGCGGATTTCTTTGGTCGAAGGCAGTAAATATGCCTACTTTGGTCGGTCATTGTCCATGGTAGCCACACCGCGCTACTACTGACTGAAGGTCATTGTACTTGGTAGTTGAGAACCGATATTCTCATAGCATTGTTTTCTCTCATGACCGTTTGTGACTCGTGTTATGGTTGGTCAGCGTTGACCACCAATAATGAAATTATCTGGTCATGATCAGTGACATATGCCTAGTTTGATTACTTGGTGTGCATATTAGCCACACCATGCCACTACGTATTGAAGTTCTTTGTCCTTTCTAGCCAATACATGGGCTTCCCAATCCATTGTTTTCCCCTCTCACCATTTGTGACTAGTGTTATGCGTTTTCAACGTTGACCACATGGCGTGAAATTTGTTCGTCATGGTTGGTGACATATGCATACTTTGGTTGGTCCTTGTGCATTGAAGCCACATTGCGCCACTACATATTGAAGGTGTTTGTACTTGCTAGTGGATAACTAGTATTCACAAACCATTACCTTCCACCCTGACCATTAATGACTCGTGTTCTGAGTTGTCAATGTTTACCACACTTAGTGACATTATTTGGTCATGGTCAGTGACATATGCCTACTTTGGTTGGTCATCGTGCATGGTCCCCACGCCGTCCCACGACGTATTGAAGCCCCTTGTGCTTGCTATGTGATACATGGTGTCCCCAAACTATTGTTTCCCCGTCTGACCATTTGTGACTCGTGTTATGAGTTGTCAACGTTGACCACACACAGCGGATTTCTTTGGTCAAAGGCAGTACATAAGCCTACTTTGGTCGGTCATTGTACATTGTAGCGACACCGTGCTACTACTGACGTAAGGTCGTTGGACTTGGTGGTTGAGAACCGATATTCCCATAGCATTGTTCCCTGTCCTGACCGTTTGTGACTTGTGTTATGGTTGGTCAACCTTGACCACCCATATTGAAATTATGTGGTCATGATCAGTGACATATGCCTAGTTTGGTTGTTTGGTGTGCATATCAGCCACATTGTCCCACTACGTCTTGAAGTTCTTTGTCCTTTCTAGTCAATACATAGGCTTCCAAAACCATTGTCTCTCCATCTGACCATTTGTGACTCGTGTTATGAGTTGTCAATGTCGACCACACATAGTGGACTTATTCGGTCGTAGTCAGTGAGTTATGCATCCTTTGGTTGGTCACTGTGCACGCTAGCCATACCGTGCCACTGCTTGTTAAAGGTATTTGTACTTGCTAGTTGAGAACTAGTGTTCCCAACCCATTGTCTTCCCCTCTGACCATTTGTGACTCGTGTTATACGTTCTCAACGTTGACCACATTAAGTGAAATTCTTTCGTCACAATCAGTGACATATGCATACTTTGGGTGGTCACTGCGCATTGAAGCCACAATGTGCCACTACATATTGAAGGTAATTGTACTTGCTAGTAGATAACTAGTATTCACAAACCATTACCTTCCACCCTTTCCATTTGTGACTCGTGTTGTGAGTTGTCAAAGTTTACCACACTTAGTGACATTATTTGGTCATGGTCAGTGACATATGCCTACCCTGGTTGGCCATCATGCATGCTCCCCACACCGTGCCACAACGTACTGAAGCCCCTTGAGCTTGCTATGTGATACGTGGTCTTCCCAAACCATTGTTTCCCCCTCTGACCATTTGAGACTCGTATTATGAGTTGTCAACGTGGACCACACAATGGATTTCTTTGGTCAAAGGCAGTAAATATGCCTACTTTGGTCGGTCATTGTGCATGGTAGCCACACCGCGCTACTACTGACTGAAGGTCATTGTACTTGGTAGTTGAGAACCGATATTCTCTTAGCATTGTTTCCTCTCCTAACCGTTTGTGACTCGTGTTATGGTTGGTCAACGTTGACCACCCATATTGAAATTCCCTGGTCATGATCAGTGACATATGCCTACTTTGATTGTTTGGTGTGCATATCAGCCACACCGTGCCACTACGTATTGAAGTTATTTGTGCTTTCTAACCAATACATAGGCTTCCCAATCCATTGTTTTCCCCTCTGACCATTTGTGACTCGTGTTATACGTTTTCAACGTTGACCACATGAAATTAAATTTCTTCGTCATCGTTAGTGATATATGCATACTTTCGTTGGTCACTGTGCATTGAAGCCACATTGTGCCACTACATATTGAAGGTATTTGTACTTGCTAGTAGATAACTAGTATTCACAAACCATTACCTTCCACCCTGACCATTTGTGACTCGTGTTCTGAGTTGTCAAAGTTTACCACACTTAGTGACATTATTTGGTCATGGTCAGTGACATATGCCTACTTTGGTTGGTAATCGTGCATGGTCCCCACACCGTGCCACAACGTATTGAAGCCCCTTGTGCTTGCTATGTGATACATGGTGTTCCCAAACTATTGTTTCCCCCCCTGACCATTTGTGACTCGTATTATGAGTTGTCAACATTGACCACACACAGCGGATTTCTTTGGTCAAAGGCAGTACATATGCCTACTTTGGTCGGTCATTGTGCATGGTAGCCACACCGTCTACTACTGACTGAAGGTCGTTGTACTTGGTAGTTGAAAACCGATATTCTCATAGCATTGTTTCCTGTCCTGGCCGTTTGTGACTCCTGGTATGGTTGGTCAACGTTGACCACCCATATTGAAATTCTGTGGTCATGATCAGTGACATATGCCTTGTTTGATTGTTTGGTGTGCATATTAGCCACACTGTGCCACTATGTATTGAAGTTCTTCGTCCTTTCTAGCCAACACATAGGCTTCCCAATCCATTGTTTTCCCCTCTGACCATTTGTGACTCGTGTGATGTGTTTTCAACGTTGACCACGTGAAGTGAAATTTGTTCGTCATGGTTAGTGACATATGCATACCTTGGATGGTCACTGTGCATTGAAGCCACATTGTGCCACTACATATTGAAGGTATATGTACTTGCTAGGAGATAACTAGTATTCACAAACCATTACCTTCCACCCTTACCCTTTGTGACTCGTGTTGTGAGTTGTAAAAGTTTACCACACTTAGTGACTTTACTTGGTCATGGTCAGTGACATATGCCTACTTTGGTTGGTCATCGTGCATGGTCCCCACACCTTGCCACAACGTATTGATGCCCCTTGTGCTTGTTATGTGATACGTGTTCTTCCCAAACCATTGTTTCCCCCTCTGACCATTTGTGACTCGTATTATGAGTTGTCAACGTGGACCACACACAGCGGATTTCGCTGGTCAAAGGCAGTAAATATGCCTACTTTGGTCGGTCATTGTCCATGGTAGCCACACAGCGCTACTACCGACTGAAGGTCATTGTACTTGGTAGTTGAGAACCAATTTTCCCATAGCATTGTTCCCTGTCCTGACCGTTTGTGACTTGTGTTATGGTGCGTCAACCTTGACCACCCATATTGAACTTTTGTGGTCATGATCAGTGACATATGCATAGTTTGGTTGTTTGGTGTGCATATTAGCCACATTATGCCACTACGTATTGAAGTTGTTTGTCCTTTCTAGTCAATAAATAGGCTTCCAAAACCATTGTCTCTCCCTGTGACCATTTGTGACTCGTGTTATGAGTTGTCAATGTCGACCACACATAGTGGACTTATTCAGACGTAGTCAGTGACGTATGCATCCTTTGGTTGGTCATTGTGCACGCTAGCCATACCGTGCCACTGCTTGTTAAAGGTCTTTGTACTTGCTAGTTGATAACTAGTGTTCCCAACCCATTGTTTTCCCCTCTGACCATTTGTGACTCGTGTTATACGTTTTCAACATTGACCACATGAAGTGAAATTCTTTCGTCACAATCAGTGACATATGCATACTTTGGGTGGTCACTGCGCATTGAAGCCACAATGTGCCACTACATATTGAAGGTATTTGTACTTGCTAGTAGATAACTAGTATTCACAAACCATTGCCTTCCACCCTTGCCATTTGTGACTCGTGTTGTGAGTTGTCAAAGTTTACCACACTTAGTGACATTATTTGGTCATGGTCAGTGACATATGCCTACTTTGGTTGGTCATCATGCATGCTCCCCACACCGTGCCACAACGCACTGAAGCCCCTTGAGCTTGCTATGTGATACGTGGTGTTCCCAAACCATTATTCCCCCCTCTGACCATTTGAGACTCGTATTATGAGTTGTCAACGTGGACCACACACAGCGGATTTCTTTGGTCAAAGGCAGTAAATATGCCTACTTTGGTTGGTCATTGTGCATGGTAGCCACATTGCGCTACTACTGACTGAAGGTCATTGTACTTGGTAGTTGAGACCCGATATTCTCATAGCATTGTTTCCTCTCCTAACCGTTTGTGACTCGTGTTATGGTTGGACAACGTTGACCACCCATATTGAAATTCCCTGGTCATGATCAGTGACATATGCCTACTTTGATTGTTTGGTGTGCATATCAGCCACACCGTGCCACTACGTATTGAAGTTATTTGTGCTTTCTAGCCAATACATAGGCTTCCCAATCCATTGTTTTCCCCTCTGACCATTTGTGACTCGTGTTATACGTTTTCAACGTTGACCACATGAAATGAAATTTGTTCGTCATGGTTAGTGATATGTGCATACTTTTGTTGGTCACTGTGCATTGGAGCCACATTGTGCCACTACATATTGAAGGTATTTGTACTTGCTAGTAGATAACTAGTATTCACAAACCATTGCCTTCCACCCTTGCCATTTGTGACTCGTGTTGTGAGTTGTCAAAGTTTACCACACTTAGTGACATTATTTGGTCATGGTCAGTGACATATGCCTACATTGGTTGGTCATCATGCATGCTCCCCACACCGTGCCACAACGTACTGAAGTCCCTTGAGCTTGCTATGTGATACGTGGTGTTCCCAAACCATTATTTCCCCCTCTGATCATTTGAGACTCGTATTATGAGTTGTCAACGTGGACCACACACAGCGGATTTCTTTGGTCAAAGGCAGTAAATATGCCTACTTTGGTTGGTCATTGTGCATGGTAGCCACATTGCGCTACTACTGACTGAAGGTCATTGTACTTGGTAGTTGAGACCCGATATTCTCATAGCATTGTTTCCTCTCCTAACCGTTTGTGACTCGTGTTATGGTTGGTCAACGTTGACCACCCATATTGGAATTCCCTGGTCATGATCAGTGACATATGCCTACTTTGATTGTTTGGTGTGCATATCAGCCACACCGTGCCACTACGTATTGAAGTTATTTGTGCTTTCTAACCAATACATAGGCTTCCCAATCCATTGTTTTCCCCTCTGACCATTTGTGACTCGTGTTATACGTTTTCAACGTTGACCTCATGAAATGAAATTTGTTCGTCATGGTTAGTGATATGTGCATACTTTCGTTGGTCACTGTGCATTGGAGCAACATTGTGCCACTACATATTGAAGGTATTTGTACTTGCTAGTAGATAACTAGTATTCACAAACCATTACCTTCCACCCTGACCATTTGTGACTCGTGTTGTAAGTTATCAAAGTTTACCACACTTGGTGATATTACTTGGTCATGGTCAGTGACATATGCCTACTTTGGTTGGTCATCGTGCATGGTCTCCACACCTTGCCACAACCTATTGAAGCCCCTCGTGCTTGCTATGTGATACTTGGTGTTCCCAAACCATTGTTTTGCCCTCTGACCATTTGTGACTTGTATTATGAGTTGTCAACGTTGACCACACACAGCGGATTTCTTTGGTTAAAGGCAGTAAACATGCCTACTTTGGTTGGTCATTGTGCATGGTAGCCACACCGCGCTACTTCTGACTGACGGTCATTGTACTTGGTAGTTGAGAACTGATATTCTCATAGCTGTGTTTCCTCTCCTGACCGTTTGTGACTCGTGTTATGGTTGGCCAGTGTTGACCACCCATATTGAAATTCCCTGGTCATGATCAGTGACATGCCTCGTTTGATTGTTTGGTGTGCATATTAACCACACCGTGCCACTACGTATTGAAGTTCTTTGTCCTTTGTAGCCAACACATAGGCTTCCCAATCCATTGTTTTCCCCTCTGACAATTTGTGACTCGTGTTATGCGTTTTCAACTTTGACCACGTGAAGTGAAATTTGTTCGTCATGGTTAGTGACATATGCATACCTTGGTTGGTCACTGTGCATTGAAGCTACATTGTGCCACTACATATTGAAGGTATTTGTACTTGCCAGTAGATAACTAGTATTCGCAAACCATTACCTTCCACCCTGACCATTTGTCACTCGTCTTGTGAGTTGTCAAAGTTTACCACACTTGGTGTCATTATTTGGTCATGGTCAGTGACATATGCCTACTTTGGTTGGTCATCGTGCATGGTCCCCACACCGTGCCACAACGTATTGAAGCCCCTTGTGCTTGCTATGTGATACGTGGTGTTCCCAAACCAATGTTTCCCCATCTGAACATTTGTGACTCGTATTATAAGTGTCAACGTGGACCACACACAACGGATTTCTTCGGTCAAAGGCGGTAGATATGCCTACTTTGGTCGGTCATTGTGCATGGTAGCCACACCGCGCTACTACTGACTGGAGATCATTGTACTTGGTAGTTGAGAACGGGTATTCTCATAGCATTGTTTCCTCTCCTCACCATTTGCGACTCGTGTTATGGTTGGTCAACGTTGACCACCCATATTGAGATTCCGTGGTCATGTTCAGTGACATATGCCTAGTTTGATTGGTTGGTGTGCATATTAGCTACACCGTGCCACTACATATTGAAGTTCTTTGTCCTTTCTAGGCAATACATAGGCTTCCCAATCCATTGTTTTCCCTTCTGACCATTTGTGACTCGTGTTATGCGTTTTCAATGTTGACCACGTGAAGTGAAATTTGTTTGTCATGGTTAGTGACATATGCATACCTTGGTTGGTCACTGTGCATTGAAGCCACATTGTGCCACTACATATTGAATTTATATATACTTGCTAGTAGATAACTAGTATTCACAAACCATTACCTTCCACCCTGACCATTTGTGACTTGTGTTGTGAGTTGTCAAAGTTTACCACACTTAGTGACATTACTTGGTCATGGTCAGAAACATATGCCTACTTTGGTTGGTCATCGTGCATGGTCTCCACACCGTGCCACAACGTATTGAAGCCCATTGTGCTTACTATGTGATACTTGGTGTTCCCAAACCATTGTTTCCCCCTCTGACCATTTGTGACTCGTATTTTGAGTTGTCAACGTTGACCACACTTAGCGGATTTCTTTGGTCAAAGGCAGTACATATGCCTACTTTCGTCGGTCATTGTCCATGGTAGCCACACCGCGCTACTACTGACTTAAGGTCGTTGTACTCGGTAGTTGAGAACCGATATTCCCATAGCATTGTTCCCTGTTCTGACCATTTTTGACTTGTGTTATGGTTGGTCAACCTTGACCACCCATATTGAAATTCTGTGGTCATGATCAGTGACATATGCCTAGTTTGATTGTTTGGTGTGCATATTAGCCACAGTGTGCCACTACGTATTGAAGTTCTTTGTCCTTTCTAGCCAATACATAGGCATCCCAAACCATTGTCTCTCCCTCTGACCATTTGTGACTCATGTTATGCGTTTTCAGCGTTGACCACGTGAAGTGAAATTTGTTTGTCATGGTTAGTGACATATGCATACCTTGGTTGGTCACTGTGCAATGAAGCCACATTGTGCCACTACATGTTGAAGGTATTTGTACTTGCTAGTATATAACGAGTATTCACAAACCATTACCTTCCACCCTGACCATTTGTGACTCGTGTTGTGAGTTGTCAAAGTTTACCACACTTAGTGACATTACTTGGTCATGGT
>SZWC01004527.1:44633-78661 GCA_023375785.1 Penium margaritaceum | reverse complement strand
CATAGGCTTCCCAATCCATTGTTTTCCCCTCTGACCATTTGTGACTCGTGTTATGCGTTTTCAACGTTGACCACATGAAGTGAAATTTGTTCGTCATGGTTAGTGACATATGCATACTTTGGTTGGTCACTGTGCATTGAAGCCACATTGTGCCACTACATATTGAAGGTATTTGTACTTGCTAGTAGATAACTAGTATTCACAAACCATTACCTTCCACCCTGACCATTTGTGACTCGTGTTGTGAGTTGTCAAAGTTTACCACACTTAGTGACATTACTTGGTCATGGTTAGTGACATATGCCTACTTTGGTTGGTCATCGTGCATGGTCTCCACACCGTGCCACAACGTATTGATGCCCCATATGCTTGCTATGTGATACTTGGTGTTCCCAAACCATTGTTTCCCCCTCTGACCATTTGTGACTCGTATTATGAGTTGTCAACGTCGACCACACACAGCGGATTACCTTGGTCAAAGGCAGTACATATGCCTACTTTGGTCGGTCATTGTGCATGGTAGCCACACCGTGCTACTACTGACTTAACGTCGTTGTACTTGGTAGTTGATAACCGATATTCCCATAGCATAGTCTCCTGTCCTGACCGTTTGTGACTCGTGTTACGGTTGTTCAAGGTTGACCACCCACATTGAAATTATGTGGTCATGATCAGTGACATATGTCTAGTTTGGTTGTTTGGTGTGCATGTTAGTCACACCGTGCCACTGCGTACTGAAGTTATCTGTCCTTTCTAGTCAATACATAGGCTTCCCAAACCATTGTCTCTCCCTCTGACCATTTGTGACTTGTGTTATGAGTTGTCAATGTTGACCACACATAGTGGACTTATTCGGTCGTAGTCAATGACGTATGCATCCTTTGGTTGGTCATTGTGCACGCTAGCCATACCGTGCGACTGCTTGTTGAAGGTCTTTGTACTTCCTAGTTGATAACTAGTGTTCCCAGTCCATTGTTTTCCCCTCTGACCATTTTTGATTTGTGTTATGAATTTTCAACGTTGACCACATGAAGTGAAATTCTTTTGTCATGTTCAGTGACATATGCATACTTTGGTTGGTCACTGTACATTGAAGCCACATTGTGCCACTATATATTGAAGGTATTTGTACTTGCTAGTAGATAGCTAGTATTCACAAACCATTACCTTCCATCATGAGCATTCGTGACTCGTGTTGTGAGTTGTCAAAGTTTACCACACTTAGTGACATTATTTGGTCATGGTCAGTGGCATATACCTACTTTGGTTGGTCATCGTGCATGGTCTCCACACCGTGCCACAACGTACTGAAGCCCCTTGTTCTTGCTATGTGATACTTGGTGTTCCCAAACCATTGTTTCCCCCTCTGACCATTTGTGACTCGTATTATGAGTTTTTAATGTTGACTACACACAGCGGATTTCTTTGGTCAAGGGCAGTACATATGCCTACTTTGGTCGGTCATTGTACATGGTAGCCACACCGTGCTACTACTGAATGAAGGTCGTTGTACTTGGTAGTTGAGAACCGATATTCCCATAGCATTGTTTCATGTCCTGACCATTTGTGACTCGTATTATGAGTTGTTAACGTTGACCACACACAGCGGATTTCTTTGGTCAAGGGCAGTACATATGCCTACTTTGGTCGGTCATTGTACATGGTAGCCACACCGTGCTACTACTGAATGAAGGTCGTTGTACTTGGTAGTTGAGAACCGATATTCCCATAGCATTGTTTCATGTCCTGACCATTTGTGACTCGTGTTATGGTTGGTCAACGTTGACCACCCATATTGAAATCATGTGGTCATGATCAGTGACATATGCCTAGTTTGGTTGTTTGGTGTGCATATAAGCCACACCGTGCCACTATGTATTGAAGTTCTTTGTCCTTTCTATTCAATACATATGCTTCCAAAACCAGTTTCTCTCCATCTGACCATTTGTGACTCGTGTTATGAGTTGTCAATGTTGACCACACATAGTGGACTTATTCAGTCGTAGTGAGTGACGCATGCATCATTTGGTTGGTCACTATGCACGCTAGCCATACCGTGCCACTGCTTGTTGAAGGTCTTTGTACTTGCTAGTTGATAACTAGTGTTCCCAACCCAATGTTTTCCCCTCTGACCATTTGTGACTCGTGTTATGCGTTTTCAACGTTGACCACATGAAGTGAAATTCTTTCGTCATGGTCAGTGACATATGCATACGTTGGGTGGTCACTGTGCATTGAAGCCACATTGTGCCACTACATATTGAAGGTATTTGTACTTGCTAGTAGATATCTAGTATTCAAAAACCATCACCTTCCACCCTGGCCATTTGTGACTCGTGTTGTGAGTTGTCAAAGTTTACCACACTTAGTGACATTATTTGGTCATGGTCAGTTACATATGCCTACTTTGGTTTGTCATCATGCATGCTCCCCACACCGTCCCACAACGTATTGAAGCCCCTTGAGCTTGCTATGTGATACGTGGTGTTCCCAAACCATTGTTTCCCCCTTTGATAATTTGTGACTCGTATTATGAGTTGTCAACATGGACCACACACAGCGGATTTCTTTGGTCAAAGGTAGTAAATATGCCTACTTTGGTCGGTCATTGTGCATGGTAGCCCCACCGCACTACTACTGACTGAAGGTCAATGTAATTGGTAGTTGAGGACGGATATTCTTATAGCATTGTTTCCTCTCCTGACCGTTTGTGACTCGTGTTATGGTTGGTCAACGTTGAGCACCCATATTGAAATTCTCTGGTCATGATCAGTGACATATGCCTAGTTTGATTGTTTGGTGTGCATATTAACCACACCGTGCCACTACGTATTGAAGTTCTTTGTCCTTTCTAGCCAATACATAGGCTTCCCAGTCCATTGTTCTCCCCTCTGACCGTTTGTGACTCGTGTTATGCGTTTTCAACGTTGACCACATGAAGTGAAATTTGTTTGTCATGGTTAGTGACATATGCATACCTTGGTTTGTCACTGTGCATTGAAGCCACATTGTGCCACTACATATTGAAGGTATTTGTACTTGCTATTAGATAACTAGTATTCACAAACCATTACCTTCCACCCTGACCATTTGTGACTCGTGTTGGGAGTTGTCAAAGTTTACCACACTTAGTGACATTACTTGGTCATGGTCAGTGACATATGCCTACTTTGGTTCATCATCGTGCATGGTTTCCACACCGTGCCACAACGTATTGAGGCCCCTTGTGCTTGCTATGTGATACTTGGTGTTCCCAAACCGTTGTTCTTCCCTCTGACCATTTGTGACTTGTATTATGAGTTGTCAACGTTGACCACACACCGCGGATTTCTTTGGTCAAAGGCATTACATATGCCTACTTTGGTCGGTCATTGTGCATGGTAGCCACACCGTGCTACTACTGACTTAAGGTCGCTGTACTTGGTAGTTGAGAACCAATATTCCCATAGCATTGTTTCCTGTCCTGACCGTCTGTGACTCGTGTTACGGTTGGTCAATGTTGACCACCCATATTGATATTCTGTGGTCATTATCACTGACATATGCCTAGCTTGGTTGTTTGGTGTGCATATTAGTCACACCCTGCCACTACATATTGAAGTTATTTGTCCTTTCTAGTCAATACATAGACTTCCCAAACCATTGTCTCTCCCTCTGACCATTTGTGACTCCTGCTATGAGTTGTCAATGTTGACCACACATAGTGGACTTATTCGGTCGTAGTCACTGACGTATGCATCATTCGGTTGGTTACTGTGCACGCTAGCCATACCGTGCCACTGCTTGTTGAAGGTCTTTGTACTTCCTAGTTCATAACTAGTGTTCCCAATCCATTGTTTTTCCCTCTGACCACGTGTGACTCGTGTTATGCGTTTTCAACGTTGACCACATGAAGTGAAATTCTTTCATCGTGTTCAGTGACATGTGCATACTTTGGTTGGTCACTGTGCATTGAAGCCACATTGTGCCACTACATATTGAAAGTATTTGTACTTGCTAGTAGATAACTAGTATTCACAAACCATTACCTGCCACCCTGACCATTTGTGAATCGTGTTGTGAGTTGTCAAAGTTTACCACACTTAGTAACATTATTTGGTTATGATCAGTCACATATGCATACTTTGGTTGGTCATCGTGGATGGTCTCCACACCGTGCCACAACGTATTGAAGCCCCTTGTGCTTGCTATGTGATACTTGGTGTTCCCGAACCGTTGTTTCCCCTTCTGACCATTTGTGACTCATATTATGAGTTGTCAACGGTGACCACACACAGCGGACTTAATTGGTCAAAGGCAGTACATATGCCTACTTTGTTCGGTCATTGTACATGGTAGCCACACCGTGCTACTACTGAATGAATGTCGTTGTACTTGGTAGTTGAGAACTGATATTCCCATAGCATTGTTTCCTGTCCTGACCGTTGGTGACTCGAGTTATGGATGATCAACGTTGACCACCCATATTGAAATTACATGGTCATCATCAGTGACATATGCCTAGTTTGGTTGTTTGGTGCGCATATTAGCCACACCGTGCCACTACGTATTGAAGTTCTTTGTCCTTTCTAGTCAATACATAGGCTTCCCAAACCATTGTATCTCCCTCTGACCATTTGTGACTCGTTTTATTATTTGTCAATGTTGACCACACATAGTGGACTTATTCGGTCATAGTCAGTGACGTATGCATCCTTTGGTTGGCTACTGTGCACGCTAGCCATACCGTGTCACTGCTTGTTGAAGGTATTTGTACTTCCTAGTTGATAACTAGTGTTCCCAATCCATTGTTTTCCCCTATGACCATTTGTGACTCCTGTGATGCGTTTTCTATGTTTACCACATGAAGTGAATTTCTTTCATCATGTTTTGTGACATATGCATACCTTGGTTGGTCAGTGTGCATTGAAGCCACATTGTGCCACTACATATTGAAGGTATTTGTACTTGCTAGTAGATAACTAGTATTCACAAAGCATTACCTTCCACCCTGACCATTTGTGACTCGTGTTGTGAGTTGTCAAAGTTTACCACACTTAGTGACATTATTTGGTCATGGTCAGTGACATATGCCTACTTTTTTTGGTCATCGTGCATGGTCCCCACACAGTGCCACAACGTATTGAAGCCCCTTGTGCTTGCTATGTGGTACTTGTTGTTCCCAAACCATTGTTTCCCCCCTCTGACCATCTCTGACTCGTATTATGAGTTGTCAAGGTTGACCACACGCAGCGGATTTCTTTGGTCAAAGGCAGTTTATATGCCTACTTTGGTCGGTCATTGTACATGGTAGCCACACTGTGCTTCTACTGAATGAAGACAGTTGTACTTGGTAGTTGAGACCAATATTCCCATAGCATTGTTTCCTATCCTGACCGCTTGTGACTCGTATTATGGTTGGTCAACGTTGACCTTCCAATGTTGAAATTTTGTGGTCGTGATAAGTGACATATGCCTACTTTGGTTGTTTGGTGTGCATGTTAGCCACATCGTGCCACTACGTATTGAAGGTTCTTGTCCTTCTTGTCAATACATAGGCATCCCAACCCATTTTCTCTCCCTCTGACCATTTGTGAGTCGTGTTATGATTTGTCAACGTTGACCACACATAGTGGACTTATTTGGTCGTAGTCAGTGACGTATGCATCCTTTGTTTGGTCAGTGTGCACACTAGCCATACGGTGCCACTACTTGTTCAAGGTATTTTTACTTCCTAGTTGATAACTAGTGTTCCCAACCCATCGTTTTCTCCTCTGACCATTTGTGACTCGTGTTATGCATTTTCAACGTTGACCACATGAAGTGAAATTCTTTCGTCATGGTCAGTGACCGATGCATACATTGGGTGGTCACTGTGCATTGAAGCGACATTGTGCCACTAAATACTGAAGGTATTTGTACTTGCCAGTAGATAACTAGTATTTACAAACCATTACCTTCCACCCTGACCATTTGTGACTCGTGTTGTGAGTTGTCAAAGTTTACCACACTTAGTGACATTATTTGGTCATGGTCACTGACATTTGCCTACTTTGGATGGTCATCGTGCATGGTCCCCACACCGTCCCACAACGTATTGAAGCCCCTTGTGCTTGCTATGTGATACGTGGTGTTCCGAAACCATTGTTTCCCCCTCTGACAATTTGTGACTCATTTTATGAGTTGTCAACGTGGACCACACACAGGGGATTTCTTTGGTCAAAGGCAGTAAATATGCCTACTTTGGTCGGTCATTGTGCATGGTAGCCACACCCCGCTACTACTGACTGAAGGTCATTGTACTTGGTAGTTGAGAACCTATATTCTCATAGAATTGTTTCCTGTCCTGACCGTTTGTGACTCGTGTTATGCTTGGTCAACGTTGACCACCCATATTGCAATTCTATGGTCATGATCAGTGACATATGCCTAGTTTGATTGTTTGGTGTGCATAGTACCCACACCGTGCCACTACGTATTGAAGTTCTTTGTCCTTTCTAGCCAATACATAGGCTTCCCAATCCATTGTTCTCCTCTATGGCCATTTGTGACTCGTGTTATGCATTATCAACATTGACCACATGAAGTGAAATTTTTTCATCATGGTTAGTGACATATGCATACTTTGGTTGGTCACTGTGCATTGAAGCCACATTGTGCCACTACATATTGAAGGTATTTGTACTTGCTAGTAGATAACTAGTATTCACAAACCATTACCTTCCACCCTGACCATTTGTGACTCGTGTTGTGAGTTGTCAAAGTTTACCACACTTANTAAGGGTGATACCGAGTCCAAAATCCCGAGTCTAGCTTTGGACTCGGACTTGCGAGTCCGAGTCCAGTCCTGGACTTGGACTTGCGAGTCCGAGTCCTGGACTCGCGAGTCCTGGACTCGCGAGTCCAATGGGACTTGGACTCGCGAGTCCTGGACTACAACACAGCAATGTTGGAGCTTTTGCCCCTTTCTTTCTTCCAGGCATGCATTCTATTGCCATGCTTCATCCATTTATGTCCTGTTCTAGGTCAGATTGCCTCATAACGCGATGCCATCTATTGCGTTTGTGGGCAATTTTAGAACGTCCTGGACTCAAGACCAGACTTGCGAGTCCGAGTCTAGGCTCAATGACAGACTCGGACTTGCGAGTCCGAGTCTGGACTCGGAATCCCGAGTCTGTCAAGGCGAGTCTGCTGGACTTGGTATCACCCTTAAATATGAGTTGTCAATGTTGACCACACATAGTGGACTTATTCATTCGTAGTCAGAGACGTATGCATCCTTTGGTTGGTCACTGTGCACGCTAGCCATATTGTGCCACTGCTTGTTGAAGGTCTTTGTACTTCCTAGTTGATAACTAGTGTTCACAATCCATTGTTTTCCCCTCCAACCATTTGTGACTCGTGTTATACGTTTTCAACATTGACCATGTGAAGTGAAGTTTGTTCGTCATTGTTAGTGACATATGCATACCTTGGTTGGTCACTGTGCATTGAAGCCACATTGTGCCACTACGTATTGAAGGTATTTGTACTTGCTAGTATATAACTAGTATTCACAAACCATTACCTTCCACCCTGACCATTTGTGACTCGTGTTGTGAGTTGTCAAAGTTTACCACACTTAGTGACATTACTTGGTCATAATCACTGACATATGCTTAGTTTGGTTGGTCATCGTGCATGGTCTCCACACCGTGCCACAACGTATTGAAGCCCCTTATGCTTTCTATGTGATACTTGGTGTTCCCAAACCATTGTTTCCCCCTCTAACCATTTGTGACTCGTATTATGAGTTGTCAACGTTGACCACACACAGCGGATTTCTTTGGTCAAAGGCAGTACATATGCCTACTTTGGTCGGTCATTGTGCATGGTAGCCACACCGTGCTACTACTGACTTAAAGTCGTTGTTCTTGGTAGTTGAGAACCGATGTTCCCATAGCATTGTTTCCTGTCCTAACAGTTTGTGACTCGTGTTATGGTTGGTCAACGTTGACCACCCATATTGAAATTCTGTGGTCATGATCAGTGACATATGCCTTGTTTGGTTATTTGGTGTGCATATTGGCCACACCGTGCCACTACGTATTGAAGTTATTTGTCCTTTCTAGTCAATACATAGGCTTCCCAAACCATTGTCTCTCCCTCTGACCATTTGTGACTCGTGTTACGAGTTGTCAATGTTGACCACACATAGTGGACTTATTTGGTTGTAGTCAGTGACGTAGGCATCCTTTGGTTGGTCACTCTGCACGCTAGCCATACCGTGCGACTGCTTGTTGAAGGTCTTTGTACTTCCTAGTTGATAACTAGTGTTCCCTGTCCTTTGTTTTCCCCTCTGACCATTTGTGACATGTGTTATGCGTTTTCAACGTTGACCACATGAAGTGAAATTCTGTCGTCATGTTCAGTGACATGTGCATTGAAGCCACATTGTGCCACTACATATTGAAGGTATTCGTACTTGCTAGTAGATAACTAGTATTCAAAAACCATTACCTTCCATCATGAGCATTCGTGACTCGTGTTGTGAGTTGTCAAAGTTTACCACACTTAGTGACATTATTTGGTCATGGTCAGTGACATATGCCTACTTTGGTTGGTCATCGTGCATGGTCTCCACACCGTGCCACAACTTACTGAAGCCCCTTGTGCTTGCTATGTGATACTTGGTGTTCCCAAACCATTGTTTTCCCCTCTGACCATTTGTGACTCGTATTATGAGTTGTCAACGTTGACCACACACAGCGGATTTCTTTGGTCAAGGGCAGTACATATGCCTACTTTGGTCGGTCATTTTACATGGTAGACACACCGTGCTACTACTGAATGAAGGTCGTTGTACTTGGTAGTTGAGAACCGATATTCCCACAGCATTGTTTCCTGTCCTGACCGTTTGTGACTCGTGTTATGGTCGGTCAACGTTGACCACCCATATTGAAATCATGTGGTCATGATCAGTGACATATGCCTAGTTTGGTTGTTTGGTGTGCATATTAGCCACACCGTGCCACTGCGTATTGAAGTTCGTTGTCCTTTCTAGTCAATACATATGCTTCCAAAACCAGTTTCTTTCCATCTGACCATTTGTGACTCGTGTTATGAGTTTTCAATGTTGACCACACATAGTGGACTTATTCGGTCGTAGTCAGTGACGTATGCATCCTTTGGTTGGTCACTGTGCACGCTAGCCATACTGTGCCACTACTTGTTAAATGTCTTTTTACTTCCTAGCTGATAACTAGTGTTCCTAACCCATTGTTTTCCCCTCTGACCATTTGTGACTCGTGTTATGCATTTTCAACGTTGACCACATGAAGTGAAACTTGTTCGTCATAGTTAGTGACATATGCATACTTTGGTTTGTCACTGTGCATTGAAGCCACATTGTGCCACTACATATTGAAGGTATTTGTACTTGCTAGTAGATAACTAGTATTCACAAACCATTACCTTCCAGCCTGACTATTTGTGACTCGTGTTGGGAGTTGTCAACGTTTACCACACTTAGTGACATTACTTGGTCATGGTCAGTGACATATGCCTAGTTTGGTTGGTCATCGTGCATGGTCTCCACACCGTGCCACAACGTATTGAAGCCCCTTATGCTTGCTATGTGTTACTTGGTGTTCCCAAACCATTGTTTCCCCCTTTGACCATTTGTGACTCGTATTATGAGTTGTCAACGTTCACCACACACAGCGGATTTCTTTTGTCAAAGGCAGTACATATGCCTACTTTGGTCGGTCATTGTGCATGGTAGCCACACCGTGCTACTACTGACTTAAAGTCGTTGTACTTGGTAGTTGAGAACCGATATTCCCATAACATTGTTTCCTGTCCTGACAGTTTGTGACTCGTGTTATGGTTGGTCAACGTTGACCACCCATATTGAAATTCTGTGGTCATGATCAGTGACATATGCCTAGTTTGGTTATTTGGTGTGCAAATTGGCCACACCGTGCCACTACGTATTGAAGTTATTTGTCCTTTCTAGTCAATATATAGGCCTGCCAAACCATTGTCTCTCCCTCTGACCATTTGTGACTCGTGTTATGACTTGTCAATGTTGACCACACATAGTGGACTTATTCGGTCGTAGTTAGTGACGTATGCATCCTTTGGTTGGTCAATGTGCACGCTAGCCATACCGTGCGACTGCTTGTTGAAGGTCTTTGTACTTCCTAGTTGATAACTAGTGTTCCCTGTCCATTGTTTTCCCCTCTGACCATTTGTGACTTGTGTTATGCGTTTTAAACGTTGACCACATGAAGTGAAATTCTTTCGTCATGTTCAGTGACATATGCATACTTTGGTTGGTCACTGTGCATTAAAGCCACATTGTGCCACTACATATTGAAGGTATTCGTACTTGCTAGTAGATAACTAGTATTCACAAACCATTACCTTCCATCATGAGCATTCGTGACTCGTGTTGTGAGTTGTCAAAGTTTACAACACTTAGTGACATTATTTGGTCATGGTCAGTGACATATGCCTACTTTGGTTGGCCATCGTGCATGGTCTCCACACCGTGCCACAACTTACTGAAGCCCCTTGTGCTTGCTATGTGATACTTGGTGTTCCCAAACCATTGTTTCCCCCTCTGACCATTTGTGACTCGTATTATGAGTTGTCAATGTTGACCACACACAGCGGATTTCTTTGGTCAAGGGCAGTACATATGCCTACTTTGGTCGGTCATTGTACATGGTAGCCACATCGTGCTACTACTCAATGAAGATCGTTGTACTTTGTAGTTGAGAACCAATATTCCCATAGCATTGTTTCCTGTCCTGACCGTTTGTGACTCGTGTTATGGTCGGTCAACGTTGACCACCCATATTGAAATTATGTGGTCATGATCAGTGACATATGCCTAGTTTGGTTGTTTGGTGTGCATATTAGCCACAGCGTGCCACTACGTATTGAAGTTCTTTGTCCTTTCTAGTCAATACATATGCTTCCAAAACCAATTTCTTTCCATCTGACCATTTGTGACTCGTGTTATGAGTTGTCAATGTTGACCACACATAGTGGACTTATTCGGTCGTAGTCAGTGACGTATGCATCCTTTGGTTGGTCACTGTGCACGCTAGCCATACCATGCCATTACTTGTTGAATGTCTTTTTACTTCCTAGCTGATAACTAGTATTCGTAACCCATTGTTTTCCCCTCTGACCATTTGTGAATCGTGTTATGCATTTTCAACGTTGACCACATGAAGTGAAACTTGTTCGTCATGGTTAGTGACATATGCATACTTTGGTTTGTCACTGTGCATTGAAGCCACATTGTGCCACTACATATTGAAGGTATTTGCACTTGCTAGTAGATAACTAGTATTCACAAACCATTACCTTCCACCCTCACCATTTGTGACTCGTGTTGGGAGTTGTCAAAGTTTACCACACTTAGTGACATTACTTGGTCATGGTCAGTGACATATGCCTACTTTGGTTCGTCAATGTGCATGGTCTCCACAGCGTGCCACAATGTATTGAAGCCCCTTGTACTTGCTATGTTATACTCGGTGTTCCCAAACTATTGTTCTCCCCTCTGACCATCTGTGACTCGTATTATGAGATGTCAATGTTGACCACACATAGTGGATTTCTTTGGTCAAAGGCAGTACATATGCCTACTTTGGTCGGTCATTGTGCATGGTAAACACACCGTGCTCCTACTGACTTCAGGTCGCTGTACTTGGTAGTTGAGAACCGATATTCCCATAGCATTGTTTCCTGTCCTGACCGTTTGTGACTCGTGTTATGGTTGGTCAACGTTGACCACGAATATTGAAATTTTGTGGTCATTATCAGTGATATATGCCTAGTTTGGTTGTTTGGTGTGCATCTTAGCCACACCGTGCCACTACATATTGAAGTTCTTTGTCCTTTCTAGTCAATACATAGACTTCCCAAACCATTGTCTCTCCCTCTGACCATTTGTGACTCGTGTTATGAGTTTTCAATGTTGACCAGACATAGTGGACTTATTCAGTTGTAGTCAGTGACGTATGCATCCTTTGGTTGGTTACTGTGCACGCTAGCCATACCGTGCCACTGCTTGTTGAAGGTCTTTGTACTTCCTAGTTGATAACTAGTGTTCCCCATCCATTGTTTTTCCCTCTGACCATGTGTGACTCGTGTTATGTGTTTTCAACGTTGACCACATGAAGTGAAATTCTGTCGTCATGGTCAGTGACATATGCATACTTTGGGTGGTCACTGTGCAATGAAGCCACATTGTGGCTCTACATATTAAAGGTATTTGTACTTGCTAGTAGATAACTAGTATTCACAAACAATTACCTTCCACCCTGACCATTTGTGACTCGTGTTGTGAGTTGTCAAAGTTTACCACACTTAGTGACATTATTTGGTCATGGTCAGTGACATATGCATACTTTGGGTGGTCACTGTGCAATGAAGCCACATTGTGGCTCTACATATTAAAGGTATTTGTACTTGCTAGTAGATAACTAGTATTCACAAACAATTACCTTCCACCCTGACCATTTGTGACTCGTGTTGTGAGTTGTCAAAGTTTACCACACTTAGTGACATTATTTGGTCATGGTCAGTGACAGATGCCTACTTTGGTTGATCATCGTGCATGGTCCCCACACCGTGCCACGAGGTATTGAAGTTCCTTGTGCTTGCTATGTGAGACGTGGTGTTCCCAAACCATATTTTTACCCTCTGACCATTTGTGACTCCTATTATGAGTTGTCAACGTGGACCACACACAGGGGATTTCTTCGGTCAAAGGCAGCATATATGCCTATTTTGGTCGGTCATTGTGCATGGTAGCCACACCGCGCTACTACTGACTGAATGTCATTGTACTTGGTAGTTGAGAAACCATATTCTCATAGCATTGTTTCCTCTCCTGACCGTTTGTGACTCGTGTTATGGTTGGTCAACGTTGACCACCCATATTGAAATTCTCTGGTCATGATCAGTGACATACGCCTAGTTTGATTGTTTGGTGTGCATATTAGCCACACCGTGCCACTACGTATTAAAGTTCTTTGTCCTTTCTAGCCAATACATAGGCTTCCCAATCCATTGTTCTCCCCTTTGACCGTTTGTGACTCGTGTTATGCGTTTTCAGCGTTGACCACATGAAGTGAAATTTGTTCGTCATGGTTAGTGACATATGCATACTTTGGTTTGTCAGTGTGCATTGAAGCCACATTGTGCCACTACATATTGAAGGTCTTTGTACTTGCTAGTAGATAACTAGTATTCACAAACCATTACCTTCCACCCTGACCATTTGTGACTCGTATTGGGAGTTGTCAAAGTTTACCACACTTAGTGACATTACTTGGTCATGGTCAGTGACATATGCCTACTTTGGGTTTCATCGTGCATGGTCTCCACACCGTGCCACAACGTACTGAAGCCCCTTGTACTTGCTATGTGATACTTGGTGTTCCCAAACAATTGTTCCCCCCTCTGACCATTTGTGACTCGTATTATGAGTTGTCAACGTTGACTACACACAACGGATTTCTTTGGTCAACGGCAGTACATATGCCTACTTTGGTCGGTCTTGTGCATGGTAGCCACACCGTGCTATTACAGACTTAAGGTCGTTGTACTTGGTAGTTGAGAACCAATATTCCCATAGCATTGTTTCCTGTCCTGACCGTCTGTGACTCGTGTTATGGTTGGTCAACGTTGACCACCCATATTGAAATTCTGTGGTCATTATCAGTGACATATGCCTAGTTTGGTTGTTTGGTGTGCATATTAGCCATACCGTGCCACTACATATTGAAGTTCTTTGTCCTTTCTATTCAATACATAGACTTCCCAAACCATTATCTCTCCCTCCGACCATTTGTGACTCGTGTTATGAGTTGTCAATGTTGACTACACATAGTGGACTTATTCGGTCGTAGTCAGTGACGTATGCATCCTTTGGTTGGTTACTATGCACGCTAGCCATACCGTGCCACTTCTTGTTGAATGTCTTTGTACTTCCTAGTTGATAACTAGTGTTCTTAATCCATTGTTTTCCCCTATGGCCATTTGTGACTCGTGTGATGCGTTTTCAATGTTTACCACATGAAGTGAATTTCCTCCATCATGTTCAGTGACATATGCATACTTTGGTTGGTCACTGTGCATTAAAACCACATTGTGCCAGTACATACTGAAGGTATTTGTAATTGCTAGTACATAACTAGTATTCACAAACCATTACCTTCCACCCTGACCATTTGTGACTTGTGTTGTGAGCTGTCAAAGTTTACCATACTTAGTAACATTATTTGGTCATGGTCAGTGACATATGCCTACTTTGGTTGGTCATCGTGCATGGTCTCCACATAGTACCACAACGTATTGAAGCCCCTTGTGCTTGCTATGTGATACTTGGTGTTCCCAAACCATTGTTTCCCCCGCTGACCATTTATGACTCGTATTATGAGATGTCAACGTTGACCACACACAGCAGATTTCTTTGTTCAAAGGCAGTACATATGCCTACTTTCGTTGGTCATTGTGCATGGTAGCCACACCGTGCTACTACTGACTTAGGGTCGCTGTACTTGGTAGTTGAGAACCGATACTCCCATAGCATTGCTTCCTGTCCTGACCGTTGGTGACTCGGGTTATGGTTGGTCAACGTTGACCACCCATGTTGAAATTCTATGGTCATGATCAATGACATATGCCTGGTTTGGTTGTTTGGTGCGCATATTATCCACACTGTGCCACTACGTATTGAAGTTCTTTGTCATTTCTAGTCAATACATAGGCTTCCCAAACCATTGTATCTCCCTCTGACCATGTGTGACTCGTGTTATGAGTTGTCAATGTTGAGCACACATAGTGGACTTATTCGGTCGTAGTCAGTGATGTATGCATCCTTTGGTTGGTTACTATGCACGCTAGCCATACCGTGCCACTGCTTGTTGAAGGTCTTTGTATTTCCTAGTTGATAACTAGTGTTCCCAATCCATTGTTTTCCCCTATGGCCATTTGTGACTCGTGTGATGCGTTTTCAATGTTTACCACATGAAGTGAATTTCCTCCATCATGTTCAGTCACATATGCATACTTTCGTTGGTCACTGTGCATAGAAGCCACATTGTGCCAGTACATATTGAAGGTATTTGTACTTACTAGTAGATAACTAGTATTCACAAACCATTACCTTCCACCCTGACCATTTGTGACTCGTGTTGTGAGCTGTCAAAGTTTACCACACTTAGTGACATTTTTTGGTCATGGTCAGTGACATATGCCTTCTTTGGTTGGTCATCGTGCATGGTCTCCACATAGTACCACAACGTGTTGAAGCCCCTTGTGCTTGCTATGTGATACTTGGTGTTCCCAAACCATTGTTTTCCCCTCTGACCATCTCTGACTCGTATTATGAGTTGTCAACGTTGACCACACACACCGGATTTGTTTGGTCAAAGGCAGAACATATGCCTACTTTCCTCGGTCATTGTACATGGTAGCCACACCGTGCTTCTACTGAATGAAGATCGTTGTACTTGGTAGGTGAGAATCAACATTCCCATAGCATTATTTCCTGTCCTGACCATTTGTGACTCATGTTATGGTTGGTCAATGTTGACCACCCATATTGAAATTTTGTGGTCCTGATCAGTGACATATGCCTAGTTTGGTTGTTTGGTTTGCATGTTAGCCACACCGTTCCACTACGTATTGAAGTTCTTTGTCCTTTCTAGTCAATACATAGGCATCCTAAACCATTTTCTCTCCCTCTGACCATTTGTGACTCGTGTTACGATTTCTCAACGTTGACCACACATAGTGGACTGATTTAGTCGTAGTCAAGGACGTATGCATCCTTTGGTTGGTCACTGTGCACGCTAGCCATACCGTGCCACTACTTGTTGAAGGTCTTTTTACTTCCTAGTTGATAACTAGTGTTCCCAACCCATCGTTTTCCCCTCTGACCATTTGTGACTTGTGTTATGCATTTTCAACGTTGACCACATGAAGTGAAATTCTTTTGTCATGGTCAGTGACATATGCATACGTTGGGTGGTCACCGTGCATTGAAGCCACATTGTGCCACTACATATTGAAGGTATTTGTACTTGCTAGTGGATAACTAGTATTCACAAACCATTACCTTCCACCCTGACCATTTGTGACTCGTGTTGTGAGTTGTCAAAGTTTACCACAGTCAGTGACATTACTTTGTCATGGTCAGTGACATATGCCTACTTTGGTTGGTCATCGTGCATGGTCTCCACACCATGCCACAACGTATTGAAGCCCCTTGTGCTTGCTATGTGATACTTGGTGTTTCCAAACCATTGTTTCCCCCTCTGACCATTTGTGACGCGTGTTGTGAGTTGTCAAAGTTTACCACAGTCAGTGACATTACTTTGTCATGGTCAGTGACATATGCCTACTTTGGTTGGTCATCGTGCATGGTCTCCACACCATGCCACAACGTATTGAAGCCCCTTGTGCTTGCTATGTGATACTTGGTGTTTCCAAACCATTGTTTCCCCCTCTGACCATTTGTGACGCGTGTTGTGAGTTGTCAAAGTTTACCACAGTCAGTGACATTACTTTGTCATGGTCAGTGACATATGCATACGTTGGGTGGTCACCGTGCATTGAAGCCACATTGTGCCACTACATATTGAAGGTATTTGTACTTGCTAGTGGATAACTAGTATTCACAAACCATTACCTTCCACCCTGACCATTTGTGACTCGTGTTGTGAGTTGTCAAAGTTTACCACACTTAGTGACATTATTTGGTCATGGTCACTGACACATGCCTACTTTGGATGGTCATCGTCCATGGTCCCCACACCGTCCCACAACGTATTGAAGCCCCTTGTGCTTGCTATGTCATATGTGGTGTTCCGAATCCATTGTTTCCCCCTCTGACCATTTGTGACTCATATTATGAGTTGTCAACGTGGACCACACACAGGGGATTTCTTTGGTCAAAGGCAGTAAATATTCCTACTTTGGTTGGTCATTGTGCATGGTAGCCACACCGCGCTACTACTGACAGAAGGTCATTGTACTTGGTAGTTGAGAGTCCATATTCTCATAGCATTGTTTCCTGTCTTGACTATTTGTGACTCGTGTTATGCTTGGTCAACGTTGACCACCCATATTGAAATTCTATCGTCATGATCGGTGACACATGCCTAGTTTTATTGTTTGGTGTGCATATTAGCCACACCGTGCCACTTCGTATCGAAGTTCTTTGTCCTTTCTAGCCAATACACAGGCTTCCCAATCCATTGTTCTCCCCTCTGGCCATTTGAGACTTGTGTTATGCATTTTCAACGTTGACCACATGAAGTGAAATTTGTTCGTCATGGTTAGTGACAAATGCATACTTTGGTTGGTCACTGTACATTGAAGCCACATTGTGCCACTACATATTGAAGGTATTTGTACTTGCTAGTAGATAACTAATACTCACAAACCATTACCTTCCACCCTGACCATTCGTGACTCGTGTTGGGAGTTGTCAAAGTGTACCACACTTAGTGACATTACTTGGTCATGGTCAGTGACATATGCCTAGTTTGGTTGTTTGGTGTGCATATTAGCCACACCGTGCCACTATGTATTGAAGTTCTTTGTCCTTTCTAGTCAATACATAGACTTCCCAAACCATTGTCTCTCCCTCTGACCAGTTGTGACTCGAGTTATGAGTTGCCAATGTTGACCACACATAGTGGACTTATTCGGTCGTAGTCAGTGACGTACGCATCCTTTCGTTCATCACTGTGCATGCTAGCCATATTGTGCCACTGCTTGTTGAAGGTCTTTGTACTTCCTAGTTGATAACTAGTGTTCCCAATCCATTGTTTTCCGCTCTCACCACTTGTGACTCGTGTTATGCGTTTTCAACGTTGACCACATGAAGTGAGATTCTTTCGTCATGGTCAGTGACATATGCATGCTTTGGGTGGTCATTTTGCATTGAAGCCACATTGTGCCACTAGATATTGAAGGTATTTGTACTTGCTAGTAGATAACTAGTAGTCACAAACCATTACATTCCATCCTGACCATATGTGACTCGTGTTGTGAAATGTCAATGTTTACCACACTTAGTGACATTATTTGATCATGGTCAGTGACATATGCCTACTTTGGGTTGTCATCGTGCATGGTCTTCACACCGTGCCACAACGTATTGAAGCCCTTTGTGCTTGCTATGTGATACTTGGTGTTTCCAAACCATTGTTTCCCCCTCTGACCATTTGTGACTTGTGTTTTGAGTTGTCAACGTTGACCACACACAGCGGATTTCTTTGGTCAAAGGCAGTACATATGCCTACTTTGGTCGGTCATTGTACATGGTAGCCACACCGTGCTACTAGTGAATGAAAGTCGTTGTACTTGGTAGTTGCGAACCGATATTCCCATAGCATTGATTCCTGTCCAGACCCTATGTGACTCGTGTTATGGCTGGTCAACGTTGACCACCCATATTGAAATTACGTGGTCATGATCAGTGACATATGCCTAGTTTGGTTGTTTGATGTGCATATTAGCCACACCGTGCCAATACGTATTAAAGTTCTTTGTCCATTCTAGTCAATATATAGGCTTCCAAATCCATTTTCTCTCACTCTAACCATTTGTGACTCGTGTTATGAGTTGTCAATGTTGACCACACATTGTGGACTTATTCGGTCGTAGTCAGTGATGTATGCATCCTTTGGCTGGTCACTGTGCACGCTAGCCATACCGTGCCACTGCTTGTTGAAGGTCTTTGTACTTCCTAGTTGATAACTAGTGTTTCCAACCCATTGTTTTACCCTCTGACCATTTGTGACTTGTGTTATGCGTTTTCAACGTTGACCACATGAAGTGAAATTCTTTCGTCATGGTCAGTAACATATGCATACTTTGGGTGGTCACTGTGCATTGAACCCACATTGTGCTACTACATATTGAATGTATTTGTACTTGCTAGTAGATAACTAGTATTCACAAACCATTACCTTCCACCCTGACCATTTGTGACTCGTGTTGTGAGTTGTCAAAATGTACCACACTTAGTGAAATTATTTGGTCATGGTCAATGACATATGCCTGCTTTGGTTGGTCATTGTGCATGGTCCCCACACCATGCCACAACGTATTGAAGCCCCTTGTTCTTGGTATGTGATACGTGGTGTTCCCAAACCATTGTTTCCCCCTCTGACCATTTGTGACGCGTATTTTGAGTTGTCAACGTGGACCACACATAGCGGATTTCTTTGGTCAAAGGCAGTAAATATGCCTACTTTGGTCGATCATTGTGCATGGCAGCCACACCGCGCTACTACTGACTAAAGGTCATTGTACATGGTAGTTGAGAACCGATATTCTCATAGCATTGTTTCATCTCCTGGCCGTTTGTGACTGGTGTTATGGTTGGTCAACGTTGACCACCCATATTGAAATTCCCTGGTCATGATCAATGACATATGCATAGTTTGATTGTTTTGTGTGCATATAAGCCACACCGTGCCACTACGTATTGAATTTCTTTGTCCTTCATAGCCAATACATAGGCTTCCCAATCCATTGTTTTCCCCTTTGACCATTTTTGACTCGTGTTATGCGTTTTCAACGTTGACCACATGAAGTGAAGTTAGTTCGTCATGGTTAGTGACATCTGCATACTTTGGTTTGTCACAGTGCATTGAAGCCACACTGTGCCACTACATATTGAAAGTATTTGTACTTGCTAGTAGATAACTAGTGTTCACAAACCATTACCTTCCACCCTGACCAGTTGTGACTCGTGTTGTGAGTTGTCAAAGTTTACCACAGTTAGTGACATTACTTTGTCATGGTCAGTGACATATGCCTACTTTGGTTGGTCATCGTGCATGGTCTCCACACCATGCCACAACGTATTGAAGCCCCTTGTGCTTGCTATGTGATACTTGGTGTTCCCAAACCATTGTTTCCCCCTCTGACCATTTGTGACTCGTATTATGAGTTGTCAACGTTGACCACACACAACGGATTTCTTTGGTCAAAGGCAGTACATATGCCTATTGTGGTCGGTCATTGTGCATGGTAGCCACACCGTGCTACTACTGACTTAAGGTCGTTGTACTTGGTAGTTGAGAACTGATATTCCTATAGTATTGTTTCCTGTCCTGACCGCTTGTGACTCGTGTTATGGTTGGTCAACGTTGACCACCCATATTGAAATTATTTGGTCATGATCAGTGACATATGCCTAGTTTGATTGTTTTGTGTGCATATTAGCCACACCGTGCCACTACGTATTGAAGTTTTTTGTCCTTTCTAGTCAATACATAGGCTTCCCAAACCATTTTCTCTCTCTCTTACCATTTGTGACTCATGTTATGAGGTGTCAACGTTGACCACACATAGTGGACATATTCGGTCGTAGTCAGTGACGTATGCATCCTTTGGTTGGTCAGTGTGTACGCTAGCCATACCATGCCACTGCTAGTTGAAGGTCTTTGTACTTGCTAGTTGATAGCTTGTGTTCCCAACCCATTGTTTTCCCCTCTGACCATTTGTGACTCGTGCTATGCGTTTTCAACGTTGACCACATGATGTGAAATTCTTTCGTCATGGTCAGTGACATATACATACTTTGAGTGGTCACTGTGCATCGGAGCCACATTGTGCCACTACATATTTAAGGTATTGCTAGTAGATAACTAGTATTCACAAACCATTACCTTCCACCCTGACCATTTGTGACTCATGTTCTGGTTTGTCAAAGTTTACCACACTTAGTGACATTATTTGGTCATGGTCACTGACATATGCCTACTTTGGTTGGTCATCATGCGTGGTCCCCACACCGTGCCGCAATGCATTGAAGCCCCTTGTGCTTGCTATGTGATACGTGGTGTTCCCAAACCATTGTTTCCCCTCTGACCATTTGTGACTCGTATTATGAGTTGTCAACGTGGACCACACACAACGGATTTCTTTGGTCAAAGGCAGCAAATATGCCTAATTTGGTCGGTCATTGTGCATGGTAGTGATGCCCCCAATTTTGCCACGCACCATGTTACTTCCGCGTTCTCTAACTCCGCGTTTGGTCTGCTCCGCGATCTTGCCGTTCTGCGGGTCTGGAAAGCACCATCTGGCCACTCCTCCGCTACCTCTATTGGTCTTCCGCGGATGCTTCACACCCTCGGGGTCCCGCTCTTGGATAGTGCTCCGCGGCTCCCTCCTTGCTGGCACGAGAGTCTGCCACCTCGTGGCCTCTGACTCTGTTGCCCGCGAAACCTAGTTCCGCGGTCGTGTGCAAGGCCACGGAGTCGCCAACAGCACCCTTCACCCAACTTGTGTTTCATGGTGAGGACAACACTCAGCGGAATCCTTTGTTGTTCTCAGGTGTGGGGTGGATTGAGCAGTATGCTTCGCGCACACCCATAAGACAAGTATTCGTCCCCCACTGAACAACTCCGCAGAGAGCACTGTTGCAACTCCTTCAACAGGTGCGGATCTTATAGGGTGAAACGTGAGTGTGAACCAAACTAACACTTGCGCGGATTAATGAGATAGAAGGAGGCAATCAGGTTCTGAACAAGTCACGACTCTCAGGCTCATGAGCGGGAAGTATGCTTGCATTCACTCGAATTGCACAATATCAGACAAACGGTAGGCATCTTTGGTCACATGGATCTTTGTAGTGCCTCTGCTACACCACCACTTTATATCTACCAAAACTAGTTCTCTAAGGCACCTTCTATCATTCTTTCCCCTATCTTGGACTCCGCGCGGCGCGCTACATGCACCGCGGGTCTCGTCCTAGACACACACACCTCACTACTATATTTCCGTGTTCTATTACCTCATATTCCTCTAGTCCGTGGCTTGGACGCTCGCGCTCTTTTGTTCTTCCTTGAATCTTCGTCTTCGCGCGGTGCATCCTCCCGGTCCTCCTCCCTGATTACCGCTGCCCACCCTGAGCCCTCATTGGTCGAGCTCCTTCTTGAGGTCTAGTTCTGCCGTCGTGTGTTCTGCACGTCCGATGCTCCAATTATTCTGCGGCTTGACTCCTGTTCCCTTCTCATCGCGGATTCTCACCCTGCTGTCCCTCCCTTTCTTGTTCCTCCGCGGCCATTGCTTCCAATAGCCGTAGGGAGGTTTCTTTCGATCTCTACCTCCTTGCGGCAACTTTTCCCGCCTCTTTTCCTTTACCATTGCTGGATTCCGCGCCACCCCACACTCTACCGCAATCCTATTGCGAGAGCCAGCATGCCTTGCGCGTTCTCTGGTACTCCGCGGTCTCCCCTTTATCCTTCTCCGCGGACCTCTGGCCGTAGAAGCCTCGTTCTGCAGATCTGTGGGAACCAGCGATTTCCCCTCCGCGGATCCATCTTCTCCACAACGGAGATGCGGTGGATCCCCGCCTGACACTAATGCCCCCAGCCCCCTTTTTCCAAGACTCTGTCCCAGAGTCTCCTTAGCGCAACAGACGTGTGACTTTCCTTGGGGGCCTGGCCGCTGCCGTTGTTGGCAGGGGCGGCAGTAGGTCTCCACTTCCCCGCCCTCACGCTGATACCTCGGGGAGCATTCCTGATGCACATATAACTGGCAGCCCTCACACCTAGCTCCTGTAGTGATGTCTTCCGCGCCCAGTCTCTTTTTGCAGGTAGAGCAGTGCGAGATTCGTTAATATGTCCTGCAACTGGTGCAGCGGTAGACTGTCAGCCCCTCCTCATTCCTGCCCACCTCTGTAGCGCACTGTGCGTGGGCCCATCCTCCGCAGTGCTCACAGTGGCATGCTGTCCCTGTAACAACCCCCATACATCCGTCTCTACAGCACTGCAGTCCATAAATGTCTGCACCCCAGTTCGCTTTTCTGGGCTGAGCCAAGCATTGGTGGCAGTTCACACTCCTTCCTTGCCCCTCTTGCCGCACCGCAGATGGCACATTTTTAAGCACATGCCGCATCCCTTGCCGAACACCGCCATCCCCTCGTGACATGCTATGCAAGAAAGTTCTTTTGTCTCCGCGATGAAGCTAAGGTAGTAGTTTGCCTCAAGGAGCTCATTGCCCACACATTGGTGGCATTGGCCTTTCCAGGCAGCGCTGCCCGCCACCAGGCATTCGCGGTGCGCAAACCTTGTGCATACAACACATTTTTCCCCGTCCTGTACGATCTTTAAGCATGTGGGGCATGCCGCCGATTAGTGCCCTTCCATTCCCGGTCCCTCCTCTTCCTCTGATTATTTGTCTTCTTCTTCCTCATTCCCTCGCGGTGCCCTACAAACACCACGTTGCCTCTCAACCTCCTCCTCGCACCTTCTGCACACCGTAGCCGCGCTTCGCCCTTCGCGCCCATCACGAGGTGGGGCCAAGCAACCAGTGCAGATTTTACGGAGGCATCCGCCACAGTGCTGCACCTCCACTCCCCACCACTGGCCACATTGAGCGCACTTCTTTTCTTCCAGTTCCTTCCTCATTTTCTCCTCTGCTGCGACCCGTCCCTCCGCTTGCCGCTGCCTCATTGTGGTCCTAGAAACGGAGCGCGGACCTCTCTTTCGCTCTGATGGCCCTTCTTCCTCCTCCTCTTCCTCCTCCTCCTCCTCTTCTGGGTCCCACCTTCCGCGGGGTAGTGCTGCCTCAGTGCCAGGTCTTGCTTCCTCTTCCTCGTCCCTTTTCCTCGCGACCTCCTGTTTGGCAGCCTCCTTCAGACATCACAGGCAGTTGCGACTTTGTCCGATGCAGGTATTGGAGACTCCGCCGGCGTACTGATGCGCTGGATTCCCGCATACCCGGCACACCACCTTTTAGAGTGGTTCAGCAGAGAGATCTTCTCCGCACCACACACACAGGCCAATGTAATCAACCAGGGTTTTAGGGCTCATCGGCGCCCTCGTTTGCGATGGTGCTCCCTGGGATAGCTGCTGGGATGCTCTCGTTGGGGTCCGCTTGGGCTGTGGTTCGGGTCTACCTTCAGACTCCTCCTTTCTCCGGTTCCGTGGCTTTCCGTGCTCTTGCCGTCTCTCCTCTTGCTGATCCTGCTGCTGCTCACGCTGGAGCAGCTCACGTTGTTGTTCCTTCCTTATCTCCTCCGTGGCCAGTTCGCGGACATCAGATTCCTCCTCCTCAATCTTCTCTGGTTCCTGGCTCCATTCCTGCTCTTGCTGCGCCACCTGTCCCTCACAGACGTCCAGCACCTCTAACGCTCTCCAACCTCACGAGCCTTTCCGCTGTCCCAGGGGCGGCAGGCGACCTCCCGTCCCGGGGATGTGCGTTTGCCATGCGGGTGGCAGCAGCACAAACTCCGTGGCCGGATAACTGCGGTCGCTGAATCTCTCCGGTTCTTCCAGCCACACCTGTCCTGCTTCAACGCTAGCCACGCGGTACACCTCTCGCGGTTCTCCTGCCTCTCTCCCCGCATTTGGGAAGGGTTGGAGATACACCAAGTGACCCTCCTTGATGGGCCCATGGTTCAGCCGTCGGTTTGCCGCGTCACATCCGCGCTAGGCTGAAACGGAGCCCCTCAACCACGCCTCTGCCCGCATGGCCTTTGTCCACTTGCAACGCTCGCACAACCATTCTGCGACCGCCTTGTCCTTCTCTTCCTCCGAGAGTTTCTCTTGCTCCTCTAGAGCAAGCGGTAGCCTCAGCGGTCTCTGGGGCATGCCCATCGCCGCACGCGGTAGTTGTACGAAGAGTAGCATGTGGGGTGAGAAGGAGGTTGCTCGGCTGGGTGTCGTGTTGATGAAGTAAGCCGTTTTCCTTGGCTTCTCAGTCCAGCTGCTGCCCTCCACGGTTTCCACTGCCCTCTCTAGTATGTCATGCACCTGCTCCACTTGCCCATGTGACTCTGGCCAGTACCGCCCGGAGTGCACATGGTGGACCCCCCACTCCTCTAGTTCTTCTCTAAAGGCCCCCACGAATTTTGTGCCGTTGTCGATGTGCACCACGCTGCAGCCACCAAAGCGATAAAACATTTCCTCGCGGATGAACCTTGTCGCGGTGGCTGAACTCTTGTTGGGCACCGCGCGGACCCGGAGGTACTTCGTGAAGTGGTCCACCGCTGCAATCCAGTATCGGTTCCCTTGGTCGCGGTGTGCACGGGGGCCGTGGATGTCGATGATAATCTTTTCCAGCGGTTCACCGATAGGGGAGGGTTGGAACAGCGGCTCGTCCCGCGGTATGGTTTTCCACGCTCGTTTGCAGGGGGCGCAGTGATGTACCACGTCTTTGATGATAGCCGCCAGGTTCGGTACGTGGATGATGGGCGTCAGGCGATCCTTCAGTGCCCGCATACCAGTGTGGTGATGGCAGTGGTAAGCCTCCACAACTGCCTTTTGCAATATTGGTGGAGGCACCCACAAGACACGCGGAGTTATTCTCCATAGAAAACCGTCCTCCCATGCATACTACTCAGAATGACGGGCTAGGTCGTCCTTTTTCCTCCGGTCGAATTCCACGTCCAGCTGTGTTTCCAGATCCGCGTACACCTTCTGCGCCTCCGCCTTCTGCTGTTCCTTGCTGCTGGCGCGGAGAAGGATGTAGGCGGTCTGCCAAATCCGCCAGTCCTGCGTTTCCATGGGCCCCTTCCTCCCCGCTTTCTCTGTTACTGCTTCCCCCGGCTTCCGCTTCGTCTCTATTATTCTTGCCGGCAATCCGCGCGCTCGCCTCCCATCCTGCTCCGCTTTCATCACCTCAAACTTCTCTTCATCATAGACAGGGGGCTCTCTGTCCCAAGGATCAGGTGCAGGGAAGAGCCAAAGGATTCCGACCGCTCGAAGCTCTCCTTCATCCCACTGCTCTCGCAGCCTGCTCTCAGTGGGGTCGCTTGGGCGTCTGTCGCGTCCACCAGCGCAGTGCAGCTCAATCACCTCCTCCTTCCTATGCGGAGCCGCTCCTGGAGCCCGCAGTAATCCCTGGCTGCGTCCGGGGGGTTGTTCCTCTTCCGAGTCTCCCGGTGACTCACTGATTTCGGAAACCACCATCACCGCCTCTTTCTCCGCGTGTCCCCTCCTTTCCGGCCCCTTGCGTGCAACTGCTGTCGCGACCTCTCCCAAGACGGGACGCAGTGGAGCCGGCACCATCTCCGCTGGCATGTGGACTTTGCGTAGTACTGCCATCAGAAGTTCTGCTGTCTGCGCCGCCTCCCGCTGGGCGTGCGCCAACTGTTCCGGAGTCACGCTGGGGCTAGGGCCTTTGTGTGCCCGAGGTTGTTTCTTTTTCCGTGGCTCCGCGACCGTTTCCTCTTCCACTTTCCTCTTTTCTTTCAGAGTAGGAGTTGTTTCCTCCAGGAACGTTTGCATGCGCTCCTCACTTCGGCTCGTGTCTATCGGTCGGGTCTGGCAAGCGTTGCTGCTGCTTTCCGCACCAGTGCCGCCGCTTGGGCCTGAAGTTGTGGCTTCCGCCGTAGGGAGCCAGCGGATGGCTCTGGGCGGTAGCGCTTGACGCCAACCTTATATCTCTTCCCCATCTTCTCTTCTTCTTCTGCTCCTGCCTGCCTCACCGCGGCCTTATCTACTGTTGCTTCCCTTGCTGCCTTCGTTGCTGTACTACCTGCCTCTACTCTGGCTGCCTCTGCGGTTGCCCTTGTTTCTGTTACTGCCTGTGCCTCCATGGCCGTTACTTCAGCTACCTTATTTGTTGCTGCTGCCGTTGCCTCCGCTGCCGCTATGGCTACCTCTTTTTCTTTGACTGTTCCCACCGCTGCCATTGCTGCTGCTGCTGCCTTTGCCTTTGCCTTTGACGCTGATACTGCTGCTGCTGCTGCCTCTGCCTCTACTGCTGCCGCTGTTGCTGCCTTTGCCTCTGCTGCTGCCGCTGCTGCTTCTGCCTCCCCCATGATTTCCCTTATGATTTATTCCGTAGCTTCCTTTACGGCCTTAGCCGCCACTTCCCGTTCTTTGGCCACTTGGGCGTCTTTTTCCGCGGCCTTTGCGGCCACCCGTTCTGTCACAGCCTCCTCCTCCTCCCATTCGTTCCGCGGACTTTCTTGCATCTGCTGCAAGTGAGGGGAGGGCTTGGTGTATTTGCTATCCTCCTCCACCGCCGCATCCCTCCTGCTCTTCTCCTCTCAGCATAGATCCGCTGCCTCCTTGGTCCAGCGTCGCACCTCTTGTTGCTTGAGATTCAGTCCCTTTCCTCGAACCACGGTCCAGTGTGCCTCCGCAACCGCTGCCGCTACCCTGGTGCGTATCGCATTATGGAGCGTCAGCGTCCAGCATTTTTCCATGGCTTCCATCCAGCATCCCTCAGGTACCTGGGTAACAGCAGGCCGCGATCTTTCTTCTTGCGGGTTCTGAACGCTCCATCTGGCATATACGAGGTTGACCAAATATCCCCATCCCCATTCGTTAGCCGCGGATCTTTGCCGCGGTGCCTCTGCCGATCCGGGTGCCTGGTCATTCACATGGTACAGGATGAGGGCTGCGGCTCTCTCCGAGAGCAGGTGCACGTACCGTCTCTCTGGACTGCTCCGCTGGTCCTTTCGCACCGTGTTCAACCACACCCTCGCGGCCTCCAGTGATGGGTCCGCCCGCTCGGTGTTCAGTAGTTCCGCGACGCCAGCCATGTCACTGGCTACCCCTGGTTTGATGCGCAGGCTATCGCGTAGTGCACAAACAAGGCGCTCTACGCCTGCTGTCTCTAGCAGGAGCACCTACCTCTCGCGCACTCTGAGGGCCAGCACCCTCGTAGCTGCTCCCTTTAGTACCACCTGCCACATCTTGCCAAACTGTGAATCCTCGAATTCCGCGCGGATCACTTTCGGAATCTTTGTCAGCAGCTGGAGCATGACGCTGCTTACTACTTCAAGAAGCAGGGCTTCCTTGGGCTGCTCCCCGCTGTCCGCCGTTTGTGACTCATGTTATGCGGTTTCAACATTGACCACATGAAGTGAAATTCGTTCGTCATGTTCAGTGACATATGCATACTTTGGTTGGTCACTATGCATTGAAGCCACATTGTGCCACTGCATATTGAAGGTATTTGTACTTGCTAGTAGCTAACTAGTATTCACAAACCATTACCCTCCACCTTGACCATTTGTGACTCGTATTCTGAGTTGTCAAAGTTTACCACACTTAGTGACATTATTTGGTCATGGTCAGTGACATATGCCTACTTTGGTTGGTCATCGTACATGGTCTCCACACCGTGCCACAACGTATTGAAGCCCCTTGTGCTTGCTATGTGATACTTGGTGTTCCCAAACCCTTGTTCCACCCTCTGACCATTTGTGACTCGTGTTATGCGTTTTCAATGTTGACCACATGAAGTGAAAGTTGTTCGTCATGGTTAGTGACATATGCATACTTTGGTTGGTCACTGTGCATTGAAGCCACATTGTGCCACTGCATATTGAAGGTATTCGTACTTGCTAGTAGCTAACTAGTATTCACAAACCATTACCGTCCACCCTGACCATTTGTGACTCGCGTTGTGAGTTGTCAAATTTTACTACACGTAGTGACATTATTTGGTCATGGTCAGTGACATATGCCTACTTTGGTTGGTCATCGTACATGGTCTCCACACCGTGCCACAACGTATTGAAGCCCCTTGTGCTTGCTATGTGATACTTGGTGTTCCCAAACCCTTGTTCCACCCTCTGACCATTTGTGACTCGTATTATGAGTTGTCAACGTTGACCACACACAGCGGATTTCTTTGGTCAAAGGCAGTGCATGTGCCTACTTTTGTCGGTCATTGTGCATGGTAGCCAGACCGTGCTACTACTGACTGAATGTCATTGTACTTGGTAGTTGAGAACCGATATTCCCATAGCATTGTTTCCTGTCCTGACCGTTTGTGACTCGTGTTATGGTTAATCAACGTTGACCACCTATATTGAAAGTCTATGGTCATGCTTACTGATATATGCCTAGTTTGGTTGTTTGGTGTGCATATTAGCCACACCGTGCCACTACGTATTGAATTTCTTTGTCCTTTATAGTCAATACATAGGCTTCCCAAACCATTGTCTCTCCCTCTAACCGTTTGTGACTCGTGTTATAAGTTGTCGATGTTGACCACACATAGTGGACTTTTTCGGTCGTGGTCAGTGACGTATGCATCATTTGGTTGGTCACTGTGCATGCTAGCCATACCGTGCCACTGCTTGTTGAAGGTGTTTGTACCTCCTAGTTGATAACTAGCGTTCCCAACCCATTGTTTTCCCCTTTGACCATTTGTGACTCATGTTATTTGTTTTCAACGTTGACGACATGAAGTGAAAATCTTTCGTCATGTTCGGTAAAATATGCATACTTTAGTTTGTCACTGTGCATTGAAGCCACATTGTGCCACTACATTTTGAAGGTATTTGTACTTGCTAGTAGATAACTAGTATTCACAAACCATTACCGTCCACCCTGACCATTTGTGACTCGTGTTGTGAGTTGTCAATGTTTACCACACTTAGTGACATTATTTGGTCATGGTTAGTGACATATGCCTACTTTGGTTGGTCATCGTGCATGGTCTCCACACCGTGCCACAACGTATTGAAGCCCCTTGTGCTTGCTATGCAATACGTGGTATTCCCAAACGATTGTTTCCCCCTCTGACCATTTTTGACTGGTATTATGAGTTGTCAAAGTGGACCACACACTGCGGATTTCTTTCGTCAAAGGCAGTACATATGCCTACTTTGGTCGGTCATTGTCCATGGTGGCCACACCGTGCTACTACTGACTGAAGGTCGTTGTACTTGGTAGTTGAGAACCGATATTCCCACAGCATTGTTTCTTGTCCTGACCTTTTGTGACTCGTGTTATGGTTGGTCAACGTTGACCACCCATACTGAAATTCTCTGGTCATGATCAGAGACATATGCCTAGTTTGGTTGGTTGGTGTGCATATTAGCCACAACATGCCACTACGCATTGAAGTTCTTTGTCCATTCTAGTCAGTACATAGGCTTCCCAAACCATTTTCTCTCCCTCTGACAGTTTGTGACTCGTATTATGAGTTGTCAGTGTTGACCACACATAATGGACTTATTCGGTCGTAGTCAGTGATGTATGCATCATTTGGTTGGTCACTGTGCATGCTAGCCATACCGTGCCACTGCTTGTTGAAGGTCTTTGTACTTCCTAGTTAATAACTAGTGTTCTCAACCCATTGTTTTCCCTTCTGACCAGTTGTGAGTCGTGTTATGTGTTTTCATCGTTGACCACATGAAGTGAAATTCGTTCGTCATGGTCAGTGACATATGCTTACATCGGGTGGTCACTGTGCATTGAAGCCACATTGTGCCACTGCATATTGAAGGTATTTGTACTTGCTAGTAGATAACTAGTATTCATAAACCATTACCTTCCACCCTGACCATTTGTGACTCATGTTGTGAGTTGTCAAAGTTTACCACACTTAGTGACATTATTTGGTCATGGTCAGTGACATATGCCTACTTTGGTTGGTCATCGTGCATGGTCTCCACACCGTGCCACAACGTATCAAAGTCCCTTGTGCTTGCTATGTGAAACATGGTGTTCCCAAACCATTGTTTCCCCCTCTGACCATTTGTGACTCATGTTGTGAGTTGTCAAAGTTTACCACACTTAGTGACATTATTTGGTCATGGTCAGTGACATATGCCTACTTTGGTTGGTCATCGTGCATGGTCTCCACACCGTGCCACAACGTATCAAAGTCCCTTGTGCTTGCTATGTGAAACATGGTGTTCCCAAACCATTGTTTCCCCCTTTGACCATTTGTGACTCGTATTATGAGTTGTCAACATGGATCACACACAGTGGATTTATTTGGTCAAAGGCAGTACATATGCCTACTTTGGTCGGTCATTGTGCATGGTAGCCACACCGTGCTACTACTGATTGAAGGTTGTTGTACTTGGTAGTTGAGAACCAATACTCCCATAGCATTGTTTCCTATCCTGAACGTTTGTGACTCGTGTTATGGTTGGTCAACGTTGACCACCCATATTGAAATTCTTTTGTCATGATCAGTGACATATGCCTAGTTTGGCTGTTTGGTGTGCATATTAGCCACACCGTTCCACTACGTATTGAAGTTCTTTGTCTTTTCTAGTCAATACATAGGCTTCCCAAACCATTTTCTCTCCCTCTGACAACTTATGACTCGTGTTATGAGTTGTGAATGTTGAACACACATCGTGGACTTATTCGGTCGTAGTCAGTGACGTATGCATCCTTTGGCTGGTCACTGTGCACGCTAGCCATACCGTGCCACTGCTTGTTGAAGGTCTTTGAACTTCCTAGTTGATAACTAGTGTCCCCAACCCGTTGTTTTCCCCTTTGACCATCTGTGACTCGTGTTATGCGTTTCCAACGTTGACCACATGAAGTGAAGTTCTTTCGTCATGGTCAGTGACATATGCATACATTGGTTGGTCACTGTGCATTGAAGCCACGTTGTGCCACTACATATTGAAGGTATTTGTACTTGCTATTAGATAACAAGTATTCACAAACCATTACCTTCCACCCTGACCATTTGTGACTCGTGTTGTGAGTTGCCAAAGTTTACCACACTTAGTGACATTATTTGGTCATGGTCACTAAGATATGCCTACTTTGGTTGGTCATCGTGCATGGTCTCCACACCGTGCCACAACGTATTGAAGCCTCCCTGTGCTTGCTATGTGATCCGTGGTGTTCCCAAACCATTGTTTCCTCCACTGACCATTTGTGACTCGTATTATGAGTTGTTTACGTGGACCACACACCGCGGATTTCTTTTGTCAAAGTCAGTACATATGCCTCCTTTGGTCGGTCATTGTGCATGGTAGCCACACCGTGCTACTACAGACTAAATGTCGTTGTACTTGGTAGTTAAGAACCGATACTCTCATAGCATTGTTTCCTCTCCTGACCGTCTGTGACTCGTGTTATGGTTGGTCAACGTTGACCACCCATATTGAAATTATCTGGTCATGATCAGTGACACATGCCTAGTTTGATCGTCTGGTGAACATGTAAGCCACACCGTGCCACTACGTATTGAAGTTCGTTGTCCTTTGTTTTCAATACATAGGCTTCCCAACCCATTGTTTTCCATTTTGACCATTTGTGACTCGTGCTATGCGTTTTCAACGTGACCACATGAGGTGAAACTTTTCGACGTGGTCAGTGACATATGCATGCTTTGGTTTGTCACTGTGCATTGAAGCCACATTGTGCCACTACATATTGAAGGTATTTGTACTTGCTAGTAGATAAAAAGAATTCACACACCATTACCTTCCACCCTGACCATTTGTGACTCGTGTTGTGAGTTGTCAAAGTTTACCACACTTAGTGGCATTCTTTGGTCATGGTAAGTGACATATGCCTACTTTGGTTGGTCATCGTGCATGGTCTCCATACCGTGCCACAACGTATTGAAGCCCCTAGTGCTAGGTATGTGATTCGAGGTGTTCCCAACCCATTGTTTCCCCCTCTGACCATTTGTCACTTGTATTGTGAGTTCTCAACGTGGACCAGACCCAGCGGATTTCTGTGGTCAAAGGCAGTACATATGCCTACTTTGGTCGTTCATTGTGCATGGTAGCCTCACTGTGCTACTACTGACTGAAGGTCGTTGTACTTGGTAGTTGAGACCCGATATTCTCATAGCATTGTTTCCTCTCCTGACCGTTTGTGACTCGTGTTATGGTTGGTCAACGTTGACCACCCATATTGAAATTTTGCGGTCATGACCAGTGACATATGCCTAGTTTGATTGTTTGGTGTGCATATTAGCCACACCGTGCCACTACGTATTGAAGTTCTTTGTCATATCTAGCCAATACATAGGCTTCCCAATCCTTTATCTCTCCCTCTGACCATTTGTGACTCGTGTTATGAGTTGTCAATATTGACCACACATATTGGACTTATTCGGTCGTAGTCAGTGACGTATGCATCCTTTGGTTGGTCACTCTGCATGCTAGTCATACCGTGTCACTGCTTGTTGAAGGTCTTTGTACGCTGTAATTGATAACTAATAACCCAAACCATTGTTTTCCCCTTTGACCATTTGTGACTCGTGTTATGCGTTTTCAACGTTGACTACATGAAGTGAAATTATTTCGTTATGGTCAGTGATACATGCATAGTTTGGTTGGCCACCGTGCATTGAAGCCACGTTGTGCCACTGCATATTGAAGGTATTTGTACTTGCTAGTGGATAACTAATATTCACAAACCATTACCTTCCACCCTGACCGTGTGTGACTCGTGTTGTGAGTTGTCAAAGTTTACCACACTTGGTGACATTATTTGGTCATGATCAGTGACATATGCGTACTTTGGTTGGTCATCGTGCATGGTCTCCACACCGTGCGATAACGTATTGAAGCCCCTTGTGCTTTCTATGTGATTCATGGTGTTCCAAACCCATTGTTTCCCCCTCTGACCATTTGTGACTCGTGTTATGCATTTTCAACGTTGACAACATGAAGTGAAATTTGTTGGTCATGGTTAGTGACATATGCATACTTTGGTTGGTCACTGTGGATTGAAACCACATGGTGCCACAACATCTTGAAGGTATTTGTACTTGCTAGTCAATAACTAGTATGCACAAACCATTATCTTTCACCCTGACCATTTGTGCCTCGTGTTATGAGTTGTCAAAGTTTACCATACTTAGTGACATTATTTTGTCCTGGTCAGTGACATATGCCTACTTTGGTTGGTCATCGTGCATGGTCTCCACACCGTGCCACAACGTATTGAAGCCCCTTGTGCTTGCTATGGGATACTTGGTGTTCCCAGCCCATTGTTTCCCCCTTTGGCACTTCGGGACCCATATCATGGGTTGTCAACGTTGACCACACATAGTAAAATTATTTGGTCATGGTAAGTGGCACATGCCTAGTCTGGTTGGTCATTGTACATGGTAGCCACACTGTTCCTCTACTTGTTGAAAGTATTTTCACTTGCTATTCAATCAACAGCAAAAGGTTTCTCCCTTTGACACCAGGTCGGTTTTTTTAATTTGTTACGCGTAGGTGCCTTCACTGGAATACTCCCTCCCACCCCCCTAGATGGATGTTCCGTGGACGACCTGGAGGTCAGATTTGTGACTGCATTATGACACCCCCCTACCCCCCCCCC
>SZWC01004527.1:9419-41642 GCA_023375785.1 Penium margaritaceum | reverse complement strand
ACTCGTGTTATGAGTTGTCAATGTTGACCACACATAGTGGACTTATTCGGTCGTAGTCAGTGACGTATGCATCCTTTGGTTGGTCACTGTGCACGCTAGCCATACCGTGCCACTACTTGTTGAAGGTCTTTGTACTTGCTAGTTGATAACTAGTGTTCCCAACCCATTGTTTTCCCCTCTGACCATTTGTGACTCCTGTTATGTGTTTTCGACGTTGACCACATGAAGTGAAATTTGTTGGTCATGGTTAGTGACACGTACATACTTTGGTTGGTCACTGTGCATTGAAGTCACATTGTGCCACTACATATTGAAGGTATTTGTACTTGCTAGTAGATAACCTGTATGCACAAACCATTACCTTCCACCCTGACCATTTGTGACTTGTGTTGTGAGTTGTCAAAGTTTACCACACTTAGTGACATTATCTGGTCATGGTCAGTGACATATGCCTACTTTGGTTGGTCATCGTGCATGGTCTCCACACCGTGCCATGACGTATTGAAGCCCCTTGTGCTTGCTATGTGATTAATGGTGTTCCCAAACCATTGTTCCCCCCTCTGACCATTTGTGACTCATATTATGAGTTGTCAACGTGGACCACACACAGCGGATTTCTTTGGTCAAAGGCAGTACATATGCCAACTTTGGTCGGTCACTGCGCATGGTAGCCACACCGTGCTACTGCTGACTGGAGGTCGTTGTATTTGGTAGTTGAGAACCGATATTCCCAAAGCATTGTTTCATCTCCTGACCGTTTGTGACCCGTGTTATGGTTGGTCAACGTTGACCGCCCATATTGAAATTCTCTGGTCATTATCTGTGACATATGCCTAGTTTGATTGCTTGGTGTGCATATTAGCCACAACGTGCCACTACGTATTGAAGTTCTTTGTCCTTTCTAGCCAATACATAGGCTTCCCAATCCATTGTTTTCCTCTCTGACCATTGGTGACTCGTGTTATGCGTTTTCAACGTTGACCACATGAAGTGAAATTTGTTTGTTATGGTTAGTGACATATGCATACTTTGGTTGGTCACTGTGCATTGAAGCTACATTGTGCCACTACATATTGAAGGTATTTGTACTTGCTTGTAGATAACTAGTATTCACAAACCATTACCTTCCACCCTGACCATTTGTGACTGGTTCTGTGAGTTGTCAAAGTTTACCACACTTAGTGACATTACTTGGTCATGGTCAGCGACATATGCCTACTTTGGTTGGTCATCGTGCATGGTTTCCACACCATGCCACAACGTATTGAAGCCCCTTGTGCTTGCTATGTGATACTTGGTGTTCCCAAACCCTTGCTTCCCCCTCTGACCATTTGTGACTCGTATTATGAGTTGTCAACGTTGACAACACACAGCGGATTTCTTTGGTCAAAGGCACTACATATGCCTACTTTGGTCGGTCATTGTGCATGGTAGCCATACCGTGCTACTACTGACTGAAGGGCGTTGTACTTGGTAGCTGAGAACCAAAATTCTCATAGCATTGTTTCCTATCCTGACCGTTAGTGACTCGTGTTATGGTTGGTCAACGTTGACCACCCATATTGAAATTATGTGGTCATGATCAGTGACATATGCCTAGTTTTGTTGTTTGGTGTGCATATTAGCCACACCGTGCCAGTACGTATTGAAGTTCTTTGTCCTTTCTAGTCAATACATAGGCTTCCCAAACCATAGTCTCTCCCTCTGACCATTTGTGACTCCTGTTATGAGTTGTCAATGTTGACCATTCATTGTGGACTTATTCGGTCGTAGCTAGTGACGTATGCATCCTTTGGTTGGTCACTGTGCACGCTAGCCATACCGTGCCACTGCTTGATGAAGGTCGTTGTACTTCCTAGTTGATAACTAGTGTTCCCAGTCCATTGTTTTCCCCTCTGACCATTTGTGAGTCTTGTTATGCATTTTCAACGTTGACCACATGAAGTGAGATTCTTTCGTCATGTTCAGTCACATATGCATACTGTGGCTGGTCACTGTGTATTGAAGCCACTACATATTGAAGGTATTTGTACTTGCTAGTAGATAACTAGTATTTACAAACCATTACCTTCCACCCTGACCATTTGTGACTCGTGTTGTGAGTTGTGAATGTTTACCACACTTAGTGACATTATTTGGTCATGGTCAGTGATATATGCCTACTTTGGTTGGTCATCGTGCATGGTCCCCACACCGTGCCACAACGTTTTGAATCCCCTTGTGCTTGCTATGTGATACGTGGTGTTCCCAAACCATTGTTTCCCCCCTCTGACCTTATGTGACTCGTATTATGAGTTGTCAACGTTGACCACACACAGCGGATTTCTTTGGTCAAAGGCAGTAAATATGCCTACTTTGGCCGGTCATTGTGCATGGTAGCCACACCCCGCCAATACTGACTGAAGGGCATTGTACTTGGTAGTTGAGAACCGATATTCTCATAGCATTGTTTCCTCTCGTGACCGTTTGTGACTCGTGTTATGGTTGGTCAACGTTGACAACCCATATTGAAATTCTCTAGTCATGATCAGTGACATATGCCTAGTTTGATTGTTTGGTGTGCATATTAGCCACACCGTGCCACTACGTATTGAAGTTCTTTGTCCTTTCTAGCCAATACATAGGCTTCCCAATCCATTGTTTTCCCCTCTGACCATTTGTGACTCGTGTTATGCGTTTTGAACGTTGTCCACATGAAGTGAAATTCTTTCGTCATGTTCAATGACATATGCATACTTTGGTTGGTCACTGTGCATTGAAGCCACATTGTGCCACTACATGTTGAAGGTATTTGTACTTGCTAGTAGATAACTAGTATTCACAAACCATTACCTTCCACCATGACCATTTGTGACTCATGTTGTGAGTTGTCAATTCTTACCACACTTAGTGACATCATTTGGTCATGGTCAGTGACATATGCCTACTTTGGTTGGTCATCGTGCATGGTCTCCACACCGTGCCACAACGTATTGAAGCCCCTTGTGCTTGCTATGTGANATTGAAGGTATTTGTACTTGCTAGTAGATAACTAGTATTCACAAACCATTACCTTCCACCCTGACCATTTGTGACTCGTGTTGTGAGTTGTCAAAGTTTACCACACTTAGTGACATTATTTGGTCATGGTCAGTGACATATGCCTACTTTGGTTGGTCATCGTGCATGGTCTCCACACCATGCCACAACGTATTGAAGCCCCTTGTGCTTGCTATGTGATACTTGGTGTTCCCAAACCATTGTTTCCCCCTCTGACCATTTGTGACTCATATTATGAGTTGTCAACGTTGACCACACACAGCGGATTTCTTTGGTCAAAGGCAATACATATGCCTACTTTGGCTGGTCATCGTACATGGTAGCCACACCGTGCTACTACTGAATGAAGGTTATTGTACTTGGTAGTTGAGAATGAAGGTCATCGTACATTGTGTCCTGTCCTGACCGTTTGTGACTCGTGTTATGGTTTGTCAACGTTGACCACCCATATTGAAATTATGTGGTCACGATCAGTGACGTATGCCTTGTTTGGTTGTTTGATGTGCATATTAGCCACACCGTTCCACTACGTATTGAAGTTCTTTGTCCTTTCTAGTCAATACATATGCTTACCAAACCATTTTCTCTCACTCCGACCATTTGTGACTGGTGTTATGAGTTGTCAATGTTGACCACACATAGTGGACTTATTCGGTCGTAGTCAGTGACGTATGCATCCTTTGGTTTGTCACTGTGCACGCTAGCCATACCGTGCTACCGCTTGTTGAAGATCTTTGTACTTACTAGTTGATAACCAGTGTTCCCAACCCATTGTTTTCCCCTCCGACCATTTGTGACTCGTGTTATGTGTTTTCAACGTTGACCACATGAAGTGAAATTCTTTCGTCATGGTCAGTGTGCATTGAAGCTACATTGTGCCACAATGTATTGAAGGTATTTGTACATGCTATTAGATAACTAGTATTCACAAACCATTACCTTCCACCCTGACCATTTGTGACTCGTGTTGTGAGTTGTCAAAGTTTACCACACTTAGTGACATTATTTGGTCATGGCCAGTGACATATGCCTACATTAGTTGGTCACTGTGCATGGTCTCCACACCGTGCCAGAGCGTATTGAAGCCCCTTGTGCTTGCTATGTGATACTTGGTGTTCCCAAACCATTTTTTCCCCGTCTGACCATTTGTGACTTGTATTATGAGCCGTCAACGTTGACCACACACAGCGGATTTCTCTCGTCAAAGGCAGTACATATGCCTACTTTGGTCGGTCATTGTGCATGGTAGTCACACCGTGCTACTACTCACTGAAGGTCGTTGTAGTTGGTAGTTGAGAACCGATATTCCCATGGCATTGTTTCCTGTCTTGACCGTTTGTTACTCGCGTTATGGTTGGTCAACGTTGACCACCCATATTGAAATTCTGTGGTCATAATCAGTGACATATGCCTAGTTTGGTTGTTTGGTGTGCATATTAGGCACAACGTGCCACTACGTATTGAATTTCCTTGTCATTTCTAGTCAATACATAGGCTTCTTAAACCATTGTCTCTCCCTCTGACCATTTGTGACTCGTATTATGAGTTGTCAAAGTTGATCACACGTAGTGGACTTATTCGGTCTTAGTCAGTGACGTATGCATCCTTTGGTTGGTCACTGTGCACGCTTGCCATACCGTGCCACTACTTTTTGAAAGTCTTTCAACTTCCTAGTTCATAACTAGTGTCCCCAATCCATTGTTTTCCCCTCTGACCATTTGTGACTCGTGTTATGCGTTTTCAACGTTGATAACATAAAGTGAAATTCTCTCGTCATGTTCAGTGACATATGCATACTTTGGTTGGTCACTGTGCATTGAAGCCACATTGTGCCACGACATATTGAAGGTCTTTGTACTTGCCAGTAGATAACTAGTATTCAAAAACCATTATCTTCCACCCTGACCATTTGTAACTCGTGTTATGAGTTGTGAATGTTTACCACACTTAGTGATATTATTTGGTCATGGTCAGTGACATGTGCCTACTTTGGTTGGCCATCGTGCATGGTCTCCACACCGTGCCACAACGTATTGAAGCCCCATGTGCTTGCTATTTTATACTTGGTGTTCCCAAACCATTGTTTCCCCCTCTGACCATTTGTGACTCGTATTATGAGTTGTCAATGTTGACCAACACAGCGTATTTCTTTGATCAAAGGCAGTACACATGCCTACTTTGGTCGGTCATTGTGCATGGTATCCACACCGTGCTACTACTGACTGAAGGTCGTTGTACTTGGTAGTTGAGAACCAATATTCCCATAGCATTGGTTCATGTCCTGAACGTTTGTGACTCGTGTTATGGTTGGTCAATGTTGACCACCCATATTGAAATTCTGTGGTCATGATCATTGACATATGCCTAGCTTGATTGTTTGGTGTGCATATTAGCCACACCGTGCCACTGCATATTGAAGTTTGTTTTCCTTTCTAGTCAATACGCAGTCTTCCCAAACCATTGTCTCTCCCTCTGACCATTTGTGACTCGTGTTATGAGTTGTCAATGTTGACCACACATAGTGGACTCATTTGGTCATAGTCAGTGACGTATGCATTCTTTGGTTGGTCACTGTGCACGCTAGCCATACCGTGCCACTGCTTGTTGAAGGACTTTTTACTTCCTAGTTGATAACTAGCGTTCCCAACCCATTGTTTTCCCCTCTGACCATTTGTGACTTGCGTTATGCGTTGTCAACGTTGACCACATGAAGTGAAATTCTTTCGTCATATTCAGTGACATATGCATACTTTTGTTGGTCACTGTGCATTGAAGCCACATTGTGCCACTACATTTTGAAGGTATTTGTACTTGCTAGTAGATAACTAGTATTCACAAACCATTACCTTCCATCCTGACCATTTGTGACTCGTGTTGTGAGTTGTCAGAATTTACCACACTTAGTGACATTAGTTGGTCATGGTGAGTGATATATGCCTACTTTGGTTGGTCATCGTGCATGGTCTCCACACCAGGCCACAATGTATTGAAGCCCCTTGTGCTTGCTATGTGATACTTGGTGTTCCCAAACCATTGTGTCCCCCTCTGACCATTTGTGACTTGTATTATGAGTTGTCAGCGTTGACCACACACATCGGATTTCTTTGGTCAAAGGCAGTACAGATGCCTACTGTGGTTGGTCATTGTGCATGGTAGCCACACCGTGCTACTACTGACTAAAGGTCGTTGTACTTGGTAGTTGAGAACCGATATTCCCATAGCATTGTTTCCTGTATTGACCGTTTGTGACTCGTGTTATGGTTGGTCAAAGTTGACCACCCATATTGAAATTCTGTGGTCATGATCAGTGACATATGCCTAGTTTGGTTGTTTGGTGTGCATATTAGCCACACCGTGCCACTGCGTATTGAAGCTCTCTGTCCTTTCTAGTCAATACATAGGCTTCCCAAACCATTGTCTCTCCCTCTAACCATTTGTGACTCGTGTTATGAGTTGTCAATGTTGACCACACATAGTGGACTTATTCGGTCGTAGTCAGTGACGTATGCATCCTTTGGTTGGTCACTGTGCACGCTAGCCATACCGTGCTGCTACGTGTTGAAGGTCTTTGTACTTCCTAGTTGATAACTAGTGTCCCCAATCCATTGTTTTCCCCTCTGACCATTTGTGACTCGTGTTATTCGTTTTCAACTTTGACCACATGAAGTGAAATTTGTTCGTCATGGTTGGTGACATAAGCATACTTTGGTTGGTCACAGTGCATTGAAGCCACATTGTGCCACTACATATTGAAGGTATTTGTACTTGCTAGTAGATAACTAGTATTCACAAACCATTACCTTCCACCCTGACCATTTGTGACTCGTGTTGTGAGTTGTCAAAGTTTACCACACTTACTGACATTACTTGGTCATGGTCAGTGACATATGCCTACTTTGGTTGGTCATCGTGCATGGTCTCTACACCGTGCTACTACTGTATGAAGGTCGTTGTACTTGGTAGTTGAGAACCGATATTCCCATAGCATTGTCTCCTGTCCTGACTGTTTATGACTCGTGTTATGGTTGGTCAACGTTGACCACCCATATTGAAATTCTGTGGTCATGATTAGTGACATATGCCTAGTTTGGTTGTTTGGTGTGCATATTATTCACACCATGTCACTACGTATTGAAGTTCTTTGTCCTTTCTAGTCAATACATAGGCTTCCCAAACCATTGTCTCTCCCTCTGACCATTTGTGACTTGTGTTATGAGTTGTCAATGTTGACCACACATAGTGGACTTATTCGGTCGTAGTCAGTGACGTATGCATCCTTTGGTTGGTCGCTGTGCACGCTCGCCATGCCGTGCCACTTCTTGTTGAAGGTGTTTGTACTTCGTAGTTGATAACTAGTGTTCCCAATCCATTGTTTTCCCCTCTGACCATTTGTGACTCGTGTTATGCGTTTTCAACATTGACCACATGTAGTGAAATTCTTTCATCATGTTCAGTGACATATGCATAGTTTGGTTGGTCACTGTGCATTGAAGCCACATTGTGCCACTACATTTTGAAGGTATTTGTACTTTCTATTAGATAAGTAGTATTCACAAACCATTACCTTCCACCCTGACCATTTGTGACTTGTGTTGTGAGTTGTCAAAGTTTACCACACTTAGTCACATTATTTGGTCATGGTCAGTGACATATGCCTACTTTGGTTGGTCATCGTGCATGGTATCCACACCGTGCCACAACATATTGAAGCCCATTGTGCTTGCTATGTGATACTTGGTGTTCCCAAACCATTGCTTCCCCCTCTAACCATTTGTGACTCGTATTATGAGTTGTCAACGTTGACCACACACAGCGGATTGCTTTGGTCAAAGGCAGTACATATGCCTACTTTGGTCGGTCATTGTACATGGTAGCCACATCGCGCTACTACTGAATGAAGGTCATTGTACTTGGTAGTTGAGAACCGATATTCCCATAGCATTGTTTCATGTCCTGACTATTTGTGACTCGTGTTATGGTTGGTCAACGTTGACCACCCATATTGAAATCATGTGGTCATGATCAGTGACATATGCCTAGTTTGGTTGTTTGGTGTGCATATTAGCCACACTGTGCCACTACGTATTGAAGTTCTTTGTCCTTTCTAGTCAATACATAGGCTTCCAAAACCATTGTATCTCCCTCTGACCATTTGTGACTCGTATTATGAGTTGTCAATGCTGACCACACATAGTGGACTTATTCGGTCGTAGTCATTGACGTATGCATCCTTTGGTTGGTTACTGTGCACACTATCCATACCGTGCCACTACTTGTTGAAGGTCTTTGTACTTGCTAAATGATAACTAGTATTCCCAACCCATTGTTTTCCCCTCTCACCATTTGTGACTCGTGTTATGTGTTTAGAACGTTGACCATATGAAGTGAAATTCTTTTGTCATGGTTAGTGACATATGCATACTTTGGGTGGTCACTGTGCATTGAAGCCACATTGTGCCACTGCATATTGAAGGTTTTTGTACTTGCTAGTAGACAACTAGTATTCACAAACCATTGCCTTCCACCCTGACCATTTGTGACTCGTGTTGTGAGTTGTCAAAGTTTACCACACTTAGTCACATTATTTGGTCATGGTCAGTGACATATGCCTACTTTGGTTGGTCATCGTGCATGGTCTCCACACCGTGCCACAACGTATTGAAGCCCCTTGTGCTTGCTATGTGATACCTGGTGCTCCCAAACCATTGTTTCCCCCTCTGACCATTTGTGACTCGTGTTGTGAGTTGTCAAAGTTTACCACACTTAGTCACATTATTTGGTCATGGTCAGTGACATATGCCTACTTTGGTTGGTCATCGTGCATGGTCTCCACACCGTGCCACAACGTATTGAAGCCCCTTGTGCTTGCTATGTGATACCTGGTGCTCCCAAACCATTGTTTCCCCCTCTGACCATTTGTGACTCATATTATGAGTTGTCAACATTGACCACACACAGCGGATTTCTTTGGTCAAAGGCAGTACATATGCCTACTTTGAACGGTCATTGTGCATGGCAGCCACACGGTGCTACTACCGACTGAAGGTCGTTGTACTTGGTAGTTGAGAACCGATATTCCCATAGCATTGTTTCCTGTCCTGCCCGCTTGTGACTCGTGTTATGGTTGGTCAACGTTGACCACCCATATTGAAATTCTGTGCTCATGATCACTGACATATGCCTAGTTTGGTTGTTTGGTGTGCATATTAGCCACACCGTGCCACTACGTATTGAAGTTATATGTCCTTTCTAGTCAATACATAGGCTTCCAAAACCATTGTATCTCCCTCTGACCATTTGTGACTCGTGTTATGAGTTGTCAATGCTGACCACACATAGTGGACTTATTTGGTCGTAGTCATTGACGTATGCATCCTTTGGTTGGTCACTGTGCACGCTAGCCATACCGTGCCACTACTTGATGAAGGTCTTTGTACTTGCTAGTTGATAACTAGTGTCCCCAATCCATTGTTTTCCCCTGTGACCATTTGTGACTCGTGTTATGCGTTTTCAACATTGACCACATATGTGAAATTTATTCGTCATGGTTAGTGACATATGCATACTTTGGTTGGTCACTGTGCAGTGGGGCCACATTGTGCCACTACATATTGAAGGTATTTGTACTTGCTAGTATATAACTAGTATTCACAAACCATTACCTTCCACCCCGACCATTTGTGACTCGTGTTGTGAGTTGTCAAAGGTTACCACACTTAGTGACATTATTTGGTCATGGTCAGTGACATATGCCTACTTTGGTTGGTCATCATGCATGGTCCCCACACCGTGCCACAACGTATTTAAGCCCCTTGTGCTTTCTATGTGATACGTGGTGTTCCCAAACCATTGTTTCCCCCTTTGACCATTTGAGACTCGTATTATGAGTTGTCAACGTGGACCACACACAGCGGATTTATTTGGTGAAAGGCAGTAAATATGCCTACCTTCGTCGGTCATTGTGCATGGTAGCCACACCGCGCTACTATTGACTGAAGGTCATTGTACTTGGTAGTTGAGAACCGATATTCTCATAGCATTGTTTCCTCTCCTGACCGTTTGTGACTCGTGTTTTGGTTGGTCAACGTTGACCACCCATATTGAAATTCCCTGGTCATGATCAGTGACATATACCTAGTTTGATTGTTTGGTGTGCATATTTGCCACACCGTGCCACTAGATATTGAAGTTCTTTGTCCTTTGTAGCCAATACATATGCTTCCCAATCCATTGTTTTCCCCTCTGACCATTTGTGACTAGTGTTTTGCGTTTTCAACGTTGACCACATGAAGTTAAACTTGATTGTCATGGTTAGTGTCATATGCATACTTTGGTTGGTCACTGTGCATTGAAGCCACATTGTGTCACTACATGTTGAAGGTTTTTGTACTTGCTAGTAGACAACTAGTATTCACAAACCATTGCCTTCCACCCTGACCATTTGTGACTCGTGTTTTGAGTTGTCAAGGTTTACCACACTTAGTGACATTACTTGGTCATGGTCAGTGACATATGCCTACTTTGGTTGGTCATCGTGCATGGTCTCCGCACCGTGCCACAACGGTTTGAAGCCCCTTGTGCTTGCTATGTGATAATTGGTGTTCCCAAACCATTGTTTCCCCCTCTGACCATTTGTGACTCATATTATGAGTTGTCAACATTGACCACACACAGCGGATTTCTTTGGTCAAAGGTAGTTCATATGCCTTCTTTGAACGGTCATTGTGCATGGTAGCCACACCATGCTACTACCGACTGAAGGTCGTTGTACTGGGTAGTTGAGAACCGATATTCCCATAGCATTGTTTCTTGTCCTGCCCGTTTGTGACTCGTGTTATGGTTGGTCAACGTTGACCACCCATATTGAAATTCTGTGCTCATGATTAGTGACATATGCCTAGTTTGATTGTTTGGTGTGCATATTAGCCACACCGTGCCACTACGTATTGAAGTTATATGTCATTTCTAGTCAATACATAGGCTTCCAAAACCAGTGTATCTCCCTCTGACCATTTGTGACTCGTGTTATGAGTTGTCAATGCTGACCACACATAGTCGACTTATTTGGTCGTAGTCATTGACGTATGCATCCTTTGGTTGGTCACTGTGCACGCTAGCCATACTGTGCCACTACTTGTTGAAGGTCTTTGTACTTGCTAGTTGATAACTAGTGTCCCCAATCCATTGTTTTCTCCTCTGACCATTTGTGACTCGTGTTATGCGTTTTCAACATTGACCACATATGTGAAATTTATTCGTCATGGTTAGTGACATATGCATGCTTTGGTTGGTCACTGTGCACTGCAGCCACATTGTGCCACAACATATTGAAGGTATTTGTACTTGCTAGTATATAACTAGTATTCACAAACCATTACCTTCCACCCTGACCATTTGTGACTCGTGTTGTGAGCTGTCAAAGCTTACCACACTAAGTGACATTATTTGGTAATGGTCAGTGACATATGCCTACTTTGGTTGGTCATCGTGCATGGTCTCCACACCGTGCCACAACATATTGAAGCCCCTTGTGCTTGCTATGTGATACTTGGTGTTCCCAAACCATTGTTTCCCTCTCTGACCACTTGTGACTCGTATTATGAGTTGTCAACGTTGACCACACGCAGCGGATGTCTTTGGTCAAAAGCAGTACATATGCCTACTTTGGTCGGTCATTGTACATGGTAGCCACACCGTGCTACTACTGAATGAAGGTCGTTGTACTTGGTGTTTGAGAACCGATATTCCCATAGCATTGTTTCATGTCCTGACCGTGTGTGACTCGTGTTATGGTTGGTCAACGTTGACCACCCATATTGAAATTCTCTGGTCATGATCAGTGACATATGCCTAGTTTGATTGTTTGGTGTGCATATTAGCCATACCGTGCCACTACGTATTGAATTTCTTTGTCCTTTCTAGCCAATACATAGGCTTCCCAATCCATTGGTTTCCCCTCTGACCATTGGTGACTAGTGTTATGTGTTTTCAACGTTGACCACATGAAGTGAAATTGGTTCGTCATGGTTAGTGACATATGCATACTTTGGTTGGTCACTGTGCATTGAAGCCACATTGTGCCACTACANCTGTGCGCCCTGCAAGACCACGCGCTAGTCGGTCTTGGAAGCGTGCCTTAGAACCAGAAGTGTGGGCCCATAACCCTTTGTCAATGCGCCGGATAGCAACGGTCTAGAAAACGGGTCCCGACATGGGAGGCCGCCAACCGCTCTTGGTATTGCAACCAAGATAACATATCACCCTCGAACGAGGGATCCACACTTTAGGTTCGTTTGGTTTGCAACCTCACGAAGTCCGCATGTTGGTCTTTAGTGTCTACCTTTGGTTGGACACTCTGTGAGGAGTCTCAAAGGCAAGAACTGTAAATGGATGCATGCAAGGTACAGGCTTTTATACTTGCAGAGCTTTGCTAAAGCTTCTGCTTGTAGTGGCTCCACTGGAGCCAACCTCATCCTACATTCCTACTTGGCGCGTCCTTAGACCGCCAAGTGTCATCCTCAAGGCAGGCTCTAGTAAGCTTCCTAGAAGCTTCCTGTCCCAGTTTTGGCCACAAAGAAAATTGCGGCCGTCGCGGGGTTTGAACCCGCGACCTCTGGTTTGAGACTCCGGTGCCTAATCAACCAAGCCAAAAAGGTATGGTTCCTATGATGAGCCACAGGGGACATACCCATTATGGGCAGTGCATTCCTGGCCCATCTCAGAACAGACCAAGGGGACATACTCCATAGAGCAGTGCATGCCTTGTCTGTATGTGTAGCTAGCCAGCTAGGCAGTGGACAAGGTGCACACTATTTCAACAAATCTCTCCCTTGCACCTCTGTCCATCTGTCCCTTGCTCGGCTCCATCAATGCCTTGGAGCTCACCCTTCCTCTGCCGCACTCCTCATGCCGAATCCACGAATGCCTGCATAATGCAAGTCGCTGTCCAGCGGCTTGGTCATGCAGTCAGCAAGCATGCTCTTTGTTCCGCAGTGCTGCAAGTCCACCACGTTCTTCATGACCAGGTCACGCGAGTAGTGGTAACGTATGCCGATGTGCTTCGTTCGCCGGGAGATGATCTCATCTTCAGCCATCGAGATGGTGCTCATGTTGTCCACGTGTACGATCGTGGCTTCCTTCGGTGGCACTGTCATTTCGCCAAGCACGCTGCGGAGCCATTGTGTCTCCTTGCACACCTCAGACAAAGCAACGTACTCTGCCTCAGCCGTGGACATGGAAACACAATCCTGCTTCCTGCTGGCCCATGAGATGGCAGCGCCATTCAAGATGCACACATATCCAGAGGTGGATTTCCTGTCGTCAAGATCTCCTTCCCAGTCAGCGTCGGTGTAGCACTTCAGACAAAGGGGGTCTGTTCCTTCTTGGCCTCTAAGGACGAGGCCCATGTGACGTGTCTTCTGCAGGTAGCGCAAGATGCGCTTGACTGCCTGCCAGTGTTGTGGCCCAGGGTTGGCCACGAATCTGCTCACTTGTCCCACAGCATAGCAGATGTCCGGACGAGTCCCTACCATGGCGTACATGATGCTACCCACGGCGGACTGGTAGGGGATGTCTTGCATCTCTCTTTGTTCTGCTTCGTTGCTTGGCGACATGGAAGCCTTCAGCTTTGTGTCGGTCGTCATTGGGGTGCTGACAGGTTTGTAGTCTTCCATGTGGTAGCGCTTCAGCACCTCACCAATGTATTTGGTTTGGTTGAGTTCGATGGTGCCTGCTGCTCGGTTACGGTGGATGGCAATCCCGAGGTAGTACTCAAGAGGACCGATGTCCTTCATCTTGAACCTTTTGCTGAGGTCAGACTTCAGCCCATCCAGCAGCTCAACCGAAGACGAGCAGATGATCAAATCATCCACGTACAGCGCAACCAGCATCAGTCCTCTCCCATCACCGCGCACGTACATGCTCGGGTCATTCTGGCAATGCGCGAAGGAGAGGCCGGTCATGAAACCGTCCATCCCTTTGTACCACATCCTTGGGGCCTATTTCAGCCCGTAGAGCGCTTTCACCAACTTGCACACCTTGCCCTTGGGAGCTTCAACTCCTTCGGGCACCTCCATCAGCACTTCCTTGTCAAGCTTCCCATAAAGGAAAGCTGTACTGATGTCCATCTGGTGTATCTCCAAGTTCTTTGCGGCAGCAATGCCAAAGAGAGAGCGGATAGAGGCAAAGGTCACGACGGGCGCAAACGTCTCATCGTACTCGAAGCCCGGGCGTTGAGAGAACCCCTTAGCCTCTACCCTTGCTTTGAACTTGTCGATATTGCCGTCTTGCTTTTTCTTCACTCGGAGGACCCACTTGAATCCCACCACGTGGGCCTTGTCGGGTCTATCCACCAGCACCCACGTGCCATTCTTGGCAATGGATGCGAGCTCGCTATCCACTGCCTCCTTCCACTTGGCCGCATCTGGGCCATTCATGGCCTCCGCCACTGTGGATGGCTCTCCCTGAGCCATGCACGACCAGCTAAGGCCGGTCCAATCATCCTCATACCGCAAAGGTGCTCTCTTTGGTCGCAAANCATGCCGAGTAGGGTCTGGTTCATCCTCTCGGCAACGCCGTTGCTTTGGGGGTTGTAAGGGTTGGTTTGCTCGTGGCGGATGCCATGATGCTTGAGCCAAGGCTTGCATGCCTCGTACTCACCCCCGTTGTCACTTCGGAGCGCCTTCACCTTCTTGGACGTTTGCCGCTCCACCATGGCGACGAACTCAAGGAGCTTCTCCTTGACCTCTCCCTTTGTTTTAAGGAAGTAGATCCACAACTTGCGGCTGTGGTCGTCAATGAAGGTCAGGAAGTACTTGCTTCCTCCGTTAGACGGTATGTGGAAGGGGCCACGCACGTCACTGTGTATCAGTTCCAAGACGTGCTCCGCTCGTTGACCTCCTCTCCCAAACGGCTTCTTCTTTGCCTTCGCTTGGAGGCATGGTACACACAATGCACACCCTTCGCCATGCTTCATGGTGCACCCTTCCATTCTGCGGACTACCTCTTGCTCTTGCATCTTTTGCAGCGTGCTGTTGGCCACGTGGCCAAATCGCCGGTGCCACAGCTCAGCATCAGTGTCCTTGGTTGATATGGCGGCCGCAGCGGTCGCCGGTGGTGCATCCTTCGGCTCCGGTGCCACTGTCTTGGTGGCACATGCGAGTCCCTCATCCGACGCCTCGGTGACTTTAGTTTGAAGCACGTAGAGGCTGTCGACTCTTGGAACTTGAAGCATGAGGTCGTCTTTGGTGTACAAAATCTGGATGTCCTCGTTTTTAAGGGCCACCGCTTCCTTGTTGGTGAACACCACTATCATGTTGTTGTCGGTGATTTGTGAGACGGACAGCAAGTTGGCTGCGAAGGAGGGCATGTACACCACCTTTGAAGGTTGACTGCCTTCTTCGCACCATTCACGTTGAACGTGATCACCTTGTCCCCTTCGCCCATGGCTTGGACGACGCCACCGTTTGCACACTTGATGCGCATGACAGATTCGGCCATGGAGACAAATCCACCCTTCTCTTTTGATGAGTGGTGGTTGGTGCCCGAGTCAAGGGCGAATGCCCCGGGCCTAAGGATCGCTGCGCCCTTCATGGGCAGCCCCCTAGCCATCATGTTGGTGAGCTCCTTCTTCTCCTTTCCACCTTTGTTCCCGCCTTCTCTCTTGGGACTACGACAGTCCCTAGCCCAGTGCCCAGCCTTGCCACAGTTGTGACAGTTGCCGGGCNAGGGCCACCGCTTCCTTGTTGGTGAACACCACTGTCATGTTGTTGTCGGTGATTTGTGAGACGGACAGCAAGTTGGCTGCGAAGGAGGGCATGTACACCACCTTTTGAAGGTTGACTGCCTTCTCCGCACCATTCACGTTGAACATGATCACCTTGTCCCCTTTGCCCATGGCTTGGACGACGCCACCATTTGCACACTTGATGCACAGGACAGATTCGGCCATGGAGACAAATCCACCCTTCTCTTTTGATGAGTGGTGGTTGGTGCCCGAGTCAAGGCCGAATGCCCCGGGCCTAAGGATTGCTGCGCCCTTCATGGGCAGCCCTCTAGCCATCATGTTGGTGAGCTCCTTCTTCTCCTTTCCACCTTTGTTCCTGCCTTCTCTCTTGGGACTACGACAGTCCCTAGCCCAGTGCCCAGCCTTGCCACAGTTGTGACAGTTGCCGGGCTTCTTGGAACTCTTCCCGCCACCATTGCCTTTCCCTCCACCGCCACCGCTTCCGCTGTTGCCTTGACTGGAGCGAGAGCTTGCACATTGTCCACCAAAGCGAGAGGCATAGGCTGATATGTTTGCCTCGGCGCCACTGCGGCGCATGGACTCGTTGCGGACGTGTTCGGCGACAGCCTCGTACGTCAGATCTGCCTCCTTCCAACCGCCAAATACGGTGATCAAGGACCCCCAGCTTTCCGGCAGCGCCATTAGAAGGATCATGGCACGCATGTTGGAGTCGAGATTCCATTCCATTTGCTGGACCTCTTGCAGCACGTTGTTGAACGACTGCAAAAATGCGGGTATCGATTCTCCTTCACTCACCCTCCTCGACATCAACCGTTGGAAGATGAAGAGTCGGTTTGCTAGGGCATTCGACTGATGCACGCGTGCGAGTTTTGCGTAGGCCTCGGTAGCCAACGTGCATCTTGTGATGTGGGAGTGTTGATTCTCGTTGATGGACGTCACAAGAATGGCGAGAGCCATGTTGTTCTTCATCGTCCATGCTGCAAGGTCAGCCGCATGCGCCGTCACGGTTGCATCGGCTGGTGCTATCTCGGTCCCTTTTAGGATGTCAAGGTAGCCACGCACGTTCATGACAATCTCAAACTGCCATTTCCACAAGGGAAAACCTGTCCCCGTGAATTTGGACATACCCGCCTCAAGGCGGGTTGGAGTCAGAACCGTCATTTCTTGCGGTTGCTCGTCTTCTCTGCTTTGCTGGTACTCTGCTGCATTGAGGCCGATGAGGCTGATGAGACTGCTGACTGCGACCGTTGTCAAAGGTGCAGTTGATTCCGTTGCATACCCCTCCCGCCGATGATCGCCTAAGACAATGGTGCCGTCGTGAGAGAAAGGACTCGGGGTCGTACCACCTTCTAAAAAGGGGTAGAGCTTAATCCCGTTGGGGCTCGAGGGTCCTGTCCAACATGGACTGAGTGATTCCTCGTCCCCTAGTCCACCACGTGCGCGTACCCTACCTGAAGAAGCCGATGGAGCTGATGGAGCAGATGGAGCCGTCCGATGTTCATGTCCGTGTTATACCTGTGCGCCGTGCAAGACCACGCGCTAGTCGGTCTTGGAAGCGTGCCTTAGAACCAGAAGTGTGGGCTCATAACCCTTTTGTCAATGCGCCGAATAGCAACGGTCTAGAAAACGGGTCCCGACATGGGAGGCCGCCAACCGCTCTTGGTATTGCAACCAAGATAACATATCACCCTCAAACGAGGGATCCACACTTTAGGTTCGTTTGGTTTGCAACCTCACGAAGTCCGCATGTTGGTCTTTAGTGTCTACCTTTGGTTGGACAATCTGTGAGGAGTCTCAAAGGCAAGAACTGTTAATGGATGCATGCAAGGTACAGGCTTTTATACTTGCAGAGCTTTGCTAAAGCTTCTGCTTGTAGTGGCTCCACTGGAGCCAACCTCAGCCTACATTCCTACTTGGCGCGTCCTTAGACCGGCAAGTGTCATCCTCAAGGCAGGCTCTAGTAAGCTTCCTAGAAGCTTCCTGTCCCAGTTTTGGCCACAAAGAAAATTGCGGCCGTCGCGGGGTTTGAACCCGCGACCTCTGGTTTGAGACTCCGGTGCCTAATCAACCAAGCCAAAAAGGTATGGTTCCTATGACGAGGCACAGGGGACATACCCATTATGGGCAGTGCATTCTTGGCTCATCTCAGAACAGACCAAGGGGACATACTCCATAGAGCAGTGCATGCCTTGTCTGTATGTGTAGCTAGCCAGCTAGGCAGTGGACAAGGTGCATACTATTTCAACAACTTGGTGTTCCCAAACCATTGTATCCCCTTCTGACCATTTGTGACTCTCATTATGAGTTGTCAACGTTGACCTCACACAGCGGATTTCTTTGGTCAAAGGCAGTACATATGCCTACTTTGGTCAGTCATTGTACATGGTAGCCACACCGTGCTACTACTGAATGAAGGTCGTTGTACTTGGTAGTTGAGAACTGATATCCCCATAGCATTGTTTCCTGTCCTAACCGTTTGTGACTCGTGTTATGGTTGGTCAACGTTGACCACCCATATTGCATTTATGTGGTCATGATAAGTGACATATGCCTAGTTTGGTTGTTTAGTGTGCATATTAGCCACATCGTGCCACTACGTATTGAAGTTATTTGTCCTTTCTAGTCGATACATAGGTTTCCCAAACCATTTTCTATCCCTCTGACCATTTGTGACTCGTGTTATGAGTTGTCAATGTTGACCACACGTGATGGACTTATTTGGTCGTAGTCAGTGTCGTATGCATCCTTTGGTTGGTCATTGTGCACGCTAACCATACCGTGCCACTGCTTGTTGAAGGTCTTTGTACTTCCTAATTGATAACTAGTGTTCCCAACCCATGGTTTTCCCCTCTGACCATCTGTGACTCGTGTTATGCGTTTTCAACGTTGACCACATGAAGTGAAATTCTTTCGTCATGGTCAGTGACATATGCATACGTTGGGTGGTCACTGTGCATTGAAGCCACAATGTGCCACTACATATTGAAGGTATTTGTACTTGCTAGTAGATAACTAGTATTCACAAACCATTACCTTCCACCCTGGCCATTTGTGACTCGTGTTGTGAGTTGTCAAAGTTTACCACACTTAGTGACATTTTTTGGTCATGGTCAGTGACATATGCCTACTTTGGTTGGTCATCGCGCATGGTCCCCACACCGTGCCAGAACGTATTGAAGCCCCTTGTGCTTGCTATGTGATACGTGGTGTTCCCAAACCATTGTTTCCCCCTCTGACGATTTGTGACTCGTCTTGTGAGTTGTCAACGTGGACCACACACAGCGGATTTCTTTGGTCAAAGGCAGTGAATATGCCTACTTTGGTCGGTCATTGTGCATGGTAGCCACACCGCGCTACTACTGACTGAAGGTCATTGTACCTTGTAATTGAGAACCGATATTCTCATAGCATTGTTTCCTCTCCTGACCGTTTGTGACTCGTGTTATGGTTGGTCAACGTTGACCACCCATATTGAAATTCTCTGGTCGTGATCAGTGACATATACCTAGTTTGATTGTTTGGTGTGCATATTAGCCACACCGTGCCACTACGCATTGAAGTTCTTTGTCCTTTCTGGCCAATACATAGGTTTCCCAATCCATTGCTTTCCCCTCTGACCATTTGTGACTCGTGTTATGCGTTTTCAACGTTGATCACATGAAGTGAATTTTTTTTGTCATGGTTAGTGTCATATGCATACTTTGGTTGGTCAGTGTGCATTGAAGTCACATTGTGCCACTACATATTGAAGGTATTTGTAATTACTAGTAGATAACTAGTATTCACAAAACCACTACCTTCCACCCTGACCATTTGTGACTCGTGTTGTGAGTTGTCAAAGTTTACCACACTTAGTGACGTTATTTGGTCATGGTCAGTGACATAAGCCTACTTTGGTTGGTCATCGTGCATGGTCTCCACACCGTGCCACAACGTATTGAAGCCCCTTGTGCTTGCTATGTGATACTTGGTGTTCCCAAACCATTGTTTCCGCCTCTGACCATTTGTGACTCGTATTATGAGTTGTCAACGATGACCACACACAGCGGATTTCTTTGGTCAAAGGCAGTACATATGCATACTTTGGTCTGTCACTGTACATGGTAGCCAACCCGTGCTACTACTGAATGAAGGTCGTTGTACTTGGTAGTTGAGAACCGATATTCCCATAGCATTGTTTCCTGTCCTGACCATTTGAGACTCGTATTATGGTTGGTCAACATTGACTACCCATATTGAAGTCATGTGGTCATGGTCAGTGACATGTGCCTATTTTGGTTGTTTGGTGTTCATATTAGCCACACCGTGCCACTACGTATTGAAGTTCTTTGTCCTTACTCGTCAATACACAGGCTTCCCAAACCATTTTCTCTCCCTCTGACCATTTGTGACTGGTGTTATGAGTTGTGAATGTTGACCTCAAATAGTGGGCTTGTTCGGTCGTAGTCAGTGACGTATGCATCCTTTGGTTGGTCACTATGCACGATAGCCATACCGTACCACTGCTTGTTGAAAGTCTTTGTACTTGCTAGTTGATAACTAGTGTTCTTAACCCATTGTTTTCCCCTCTGACCATTTGTGACTCGTGTTATGCGTTTTCAACGTTGACCACAGGAAGTGAAATTCTTTCCTCATGGTCAGTGACATATGCATACTTTGGGTGGTCGATGTGCATTGAAGCCACATTGTGCCACTACATATTGAAGTTATTTGTACTTGATAGTAGATAAGTAGTATTCACAAACCATTACCTTCCACCCTGACCATTTGTGACTCGTGTTGTGAGTTGTCAAATTTTACCACACTTAGTGACACTATTTGGTCATGGTGAGTGACGTATGCCTACTTTGGTTGGTCATCATGCATGGTCCCCACACCGTGCCACAATGAATTGAAGCCCCTTCTGCTTGCTATATGATACGTGGTATTCCCAAACCATTGTTTCCCCCGCTGACCATTTGTGACTCGTATTATGAGTTGTCAACGTGGACCAAACACAGCGGATTTCTTTGGTCAAAGGCAGTAAACATGCCTACATTGGTCGGTCATTGTGCATGGGAGTCACACCGCGCTACTACTTACTGAAGGTCATTGTACTTGGTAGTTGAGAACTGATATTCTCATAGCATTGTTTCCTCTCCTGACCGTTTGTGACTCGTCTTATGGTTGGTCAACGTTGACCACCCATATTGAAATTCCCTGGTCATGATCAGTGACATATGCCTAGCTAAATTGTTTGGTGTTCATATTAGCCACACCGTGCCACTACGTATTGAAGTTCTTCGTCCTTTGTAGCCAACACAAAAGCTTCCCCATTGATTGTTTTCCCCCGTGACCATTTGTGACTCGTGTTATGTGTTTTCAACGTTGACCACATGAAGTGAAATTTATTCGTCATGGTTAGTGACATATGCATACTTTGGTTGGTCACTGTGTATTGAAGCCACATTGTGCCACTACATATTGAAGGTGTTTGTACTTGCTAGGAGATAACTAGTGTTCACAAACCATTACCTTCCACCCTGACTATTTGTGACTTGTGTTGTGAGTTGTCAAAGTTTACCACACTTAGTGCCATTACTTGGTCATGGTCAGTGACATATGCCTACTTTGGTTGGTCATCGTACATGGTCTCCACACCGTGCCACAACGTATTGAAGCCCCTTGTGCTTGCTATGTGATACTTGGTGTTCTCAAACCATTGTTTCCTTCTCTGACCATTTGTGACTCTTATTATGATTTGTCAACGTTGACCACACACAACGGATTTCTTTGATCAAAGGCAGTACATATGGTTATTTTGGCCGGTCATTGTGCATGGTAGCCACACCGTGCTACTGCTGACTGAAGGTTGTTGTACTCGGTAGTTGAGAACTGATATTCCCATAGCATTGTTTTCTGTCCTGACAATTTGTGACTCGTGTTCTGGTTGGTCAACGTTGACCACCCATATTTAAATTATGTGGTCATGATCAGTGACATATGCCTAGTTTGGTTGTTTGGTGTGCAAATTAGCCACATCGTGCAACTACGTATTGGAGTTCTTTGTCCTTTCTAGTCAATACATTGGCTTCCCAAACCATTGTCTCTCCCTCTGACCATTTGTGACTCGTGTTATGAGTTGTCAATGTTGACCACACATAGTGGACTTATTCGGTCATAGTCAGTGATGTATGCATCCTTTGGTTGGTCACTGTGCACGCTAGCCATACCGTGCCACTGCTTGTTGAAGGTCTTTGTACTTCCTAGTTGATAACAAGTGTTCCAAACCCATTGTTTTCCCCTCTGACCATTTGTAACTCGTGTTATGCGTTTTCAACGTTGACCACATGAAGTGAAATTCTTTCGTCATGGTCAGTGACATATGCATACTTTGGGTGGTCACTGTGCATTGAAGCCACATTGTGCCACTACACATTGAAGGTATTTGTACTTGCTAGAAGATAACTAGTATTCACACACCATTACCTTCCACCCTGACCATTTGTGACTCGTGTTGTGAGTTGTCAAAGTCTACCACACTTAGTGACATTACTTGGTCATGGTCAGTGAAATATGCCTACTTTGGTTGGTCATCGTGCATGGTCCCCACACCGTGCCACAACGCATTGAAGCCTCTTGTGCTTTCTATGTGACACGTGGTGTTCCCAAACCATTGTTTTCCCCTCTGACGAATTGTGACTCGTATTATGAGTTGTCAACGTGGACCACACGAAGCGGATTTCATTGGCCAAAGGCAGTAAATATGCCTACTTTGGTCGGTCATTGTGCATGGTAGCCACACCGCGCTACTACTGACTGAAGGTCATTGTACTTGGTAGTTGAGAACCGATATTCTCATAGCATTGTTTCCTCTCCTGCCCATTTGTGACTCGTGTGATGGTTGGTCAACGTTGACTACCCATATTGAAATTCTCTGGTCATGATCAGTGACATATGCCTAGTTTGATTGTTTGGTGTGCATATCAGCCACACCGTGCCACTACGTGTTGAAGTTCTTTGTCATTTCTAGCCAGTACATAGGCTTTCCAATCCATTGTTTTCCCCTCTGACTATTTGTGACTCGTGTCACGCGTTTATAACGTTGACCACATGAAGTGAAATTTGTTCGTCATTGTTAGTGACATATGCATACTTTGGTTGGTCACTGTGCATTGAAGCCACATTGTGCCACTACATATTGAAGGTATTTGTACTTGCTAGTAGATAACTAGTATTAATAAACCATTACCTTCCACCCTTACCATTTGTGACTCGTGTTATGAGTTGTCAAAGTTTACCACGCTTCATGACATTACTTAATCATGGTCAGTGAGATATGCCTACTTTGGTTGGTCATCGTGCATGGTCTCCACACCGTGCCACAGCGTATTGAAGCTCCTTATGCTTGCTATGTGATACTTGGTGTTCCCAAACCATTGTTTGCCCCTCTGACCATTTGTGACTCGTATTATGAGTTGTCAACGTTGACCACTCACAGTGGATTTCTTTGGTCAAAGGCAGTACAAATGCCTACTTTGGTTGGTCATTGTGCATGGTAGCCACACTGTGCTACTGCTGACTGAAGGTCGTTGTACTTGGTAGTTGTAAACCGATATTCCCATAGCATTGTTTCCTGTCCTGACCGTTTGTGACTCGTGTTATGGTTGGTCAACGTTTACTACCCATATTGAAATTCTGTGGTCATGATCAGTGACATATGCCTAGTTTGGTTGTTTGGTGTGCATATTAGCCACACCGTGCCACTATGTATTGAAGTTCTTTGTACTTTCTAGTCAATACAAGGGCGCCCAAACCATTGTCTATCCCTCTGACCGTTTGTGGATTGTGTTGTGAGTTGTCAATGTTGACCACACATAGTGGACTTATTTCGTCGTAGTCAGTGACGTATGCATCCTTTGGTTGGTCACTGTGCACGCTAGCCATACCGTGCTACTGCTTCTTGAAGGTCTTTGTACTTCCTAGTTGATAACTAGTGTTCCTAACCCATTGTTTTCCCTTCGGACCATTTGTCACTCGTGTTATGTGTTTTCAACGTTGACCACATGAAGTGAAATTCTTTCGTCATGGTCAGTGACATATGCATACTTTAGTTGGTCACTGTGCATTGAAGCCACATTGTGCCACTACATATTGAAGGTATTTGTAATTGCTAGTAGATAAATAGTATTAACAAACCATTACCTTCCACCCTGATCATTTGATACTCGTGTAGTGAGTTGTCAAAGTTTACCACACGTAGTGACATTATTTGGTCATGGTCAGTGACATATGCCTACTTTGGTTGGTCATCGTGCATGGTCCCCACACCATGCCGCAACGTATTGAAGCCCCTTGTGCTTGCTATGTGATACGTGGTGTTCCCAAACCATTGTTTCCCCCTCTGACCATTTGAAACTCATATTTTGAGTTGTCAATGTGGACCACATACAGCGGATTTCTTTGGTCAAAGGCAGTAAATATGCCTACTTTGGTCGGTCCTTGTGCATGGTAGCCACACCGCGCTACTACTGACCAAAGGTCATTGTACTTGATATTTGAGAATCGATATTCTCATAGCATTGTTTCCTCCCCTGACAGTTTAAAACTCGTCTTATGGTTGGTCAACGTTGACCACCCATATTGAAACTCTCTGGTCATGATTAGTGACATATGCCTAGTTTGATTGTTTGATGTGCATATTGGCCACACCGTGCCACAATGTATTGAAGCTCTTTGTCCTTTCTAGCCAATACATAGGCTTCCCAATCCATTGTTTTCCCCTCTGACCATTTGTGACTCGTGTTATGCGTTTTCAACGTTGACCACATGAAGTGAAATTTGTTCGTCACGGTTAGTGACATATGCATACTTTGGTTGGTCACTGTGCATTGCAGCCACATTGTGCCACTACATATTCAAGGTATTTGTACTTGCTAGTAGATAACTAGTAGTCACAAACCATTACCTTCGGCCCTGACCATTTGTGACTCGTGTTGTGAGTTGTCAAAATTTACCACACTTAGTGACACTACTTGGTCATGGTCAGTGACATATGCCTACTTTTGTTGGTCATCGTGCATGGTCTCCACACCGTGCCACAACGTATTGAAGCCCCTTGTGCTTGCTATGTGATACTTGGTGTTCTCAAACCATTGTTTCCCCCTCTGACCATTTGTGACTCTTATTATGATTTGTCAACGTTGACCACACACAGCGGATTTCTTTGATCAAAGGCAGTACATATGCTTATTTTGGTCGGTCATTGTGCATGGTAGCCACACCGTGCTACTGTTGACTGAAGGATGTTGTACTCGGTAGTTGAGAACCGATATTCCCATAGCATTGTTTTCTGTCCTGACCGTTTGTGACTCGTGTTCTAGTTGGTCAACGTTGACCACCCATATTTAAATTATGTGGTCATGATCAGTGACATATGCCTATTTTGGTTGTTTGGTGTGCAAATTAGCCACATCGTGCCACTACGTATTGAAGTTCTTTGTCCTTACTAGTCAATACATTGGCTTCCCAAGCCATTGTCTCTCCCTCTGACCATTTGTGACTCGTGTTATGAGTTGTGAATGTTGACCACACATAGTGGACTTATTCGGTCATAGTCAGTGATGTATGCATCCTTTGGTTGGTCACTGTGCACGCTAGCCATACCGTGCCACTGCTTGTTGAAGGTCTTTGTACTTCCTAGTTGATAACAAGTGTTCCCAACCCATTATTTTCCCCTCTGACCATTTGTGACTCGTGTTATGAGTTGTGAATGTTGACCACACATAGTGGACTTATTCGGTCATAGTCAGTGATGTATGCATCCTTTGGTTGGTCACTGTGCACGCTAGCCATACCGTGCCACTGCTTGTTGAAGGTCTTTGTACTTCCTAGTTGATAACAAGTGTTCCCAACCCATTATTTTCCCCTCTGACCATTTTTGACTCGTGTTATGCGTTCTCAACGTTGACCACATGAAGTGAAATTCTTTCGTCATGGTCAGTGACATATGCATACTTTGGGTGGTCACTGTGCATTGAAGCCACATTGTGCCACTACACATTGAAGGTATTTGTACTTGCTAGAAGATAACTAGTATTCACAAACCATTACCTTCCACCCTGACCATTTGTGACTCGTATGGTGAGTTGTCAAAGTCTACCACACTTAGTGACATTACTTGGTCATGGTCAGTGACATATGCCTACTTTGGTTGGTCATCGTGCATGGTCCCCAAACTGTGCCACAACGCATTGAAGCCTCTTGTGCTTGCTATGTGACACGTGGTGTTCCAAAACCATTTTTTTCCCCTCTGACCAATTGTGACTCGTATTATGAGTTGTCAACGTGGACCACACGAAGCGGATTTCTTTGGCCAAAGGCAGTAAATATGCCTACTTTGGTCGGTCATTGTGCATGGTAGCCACACCGCGCTACTACTGACCGAAGGTCATTGTACTTGGTAGTTGAGAACCAATATTCTCATAGCATTGTTTCCTCTCCTGCCCGTTTGTGACTTGTGTGATGGTTGGTCAACGTTGACAACCCATATTGAAATTCTCTGGTCATGATCAGTGACATATGCCTAGTTTGATTGTTTGGTGTGCATATCAGCCACACCGTGCCACTACGTATTTAAGTTCTTTGTCCCTTCTAGCCAATACATAGGCTTTCCAATCCATTGTTTTCCCCTCTGACTATTTGTGACTCGTGTCACGCGTTTTCAACGTTGACCACATGAAGTGAAATTTGTTCGTCATTGTTAGTGACATATGCATACTTTGGTTAGTCACTGTGCATTGAGGCCACATTGTGCCACTACATATTGAAGGTATTTGTACTTGCTAGTAGATAACTAGTATTCATAAACCATTACCTTCCACCCTGACCATTTGTCACTCGTGTTCTGAGTTGTCAAAGTTTACCACGCTTCATGACATTACTTGGTCATGGTCAGTGAGATATGCCTACTTTGGTTGGTCATCGTGCATGGTCTCCACACCGTGCCACAACGTATTGAAGCCCCTTATGCTTGCTATGTGATACTTGGTGTTCCCAAACCATTGTTTGCCCCTCTGACCATTTGTGACGTGTATTATGAGTTGTCAACGTTGACCACACACAGCGGATTTCTTTGGTCAAAGGCAGTACAAATGCCTACTTTGGTTGGTCATTGTGCATGGTATCCACACTGTCCTACTGCTGACTGAAGGTCGTTGTACTTGGTAGTTGTAAACCGATATTCCCATAGCATTGTTTCCTGTCCTGACCGTTTGTGACTCGTGTTATGGTTGGTCAACGTTGACCACCCATATTGAAATTCTATGGTCGTGATCAGTGACATATGCCTAGTTTGGTTGTTTGGTGTACATATTAGCCACACCGTGCCACTACATATTGAAGTTCTTTGTACTTTCTAGTCAATACAAGGGCGCCCAAACCATTGTCTATCCCTCTGACCGTTTGTGGCTTGTGTTGTGAGTTGTCAATGTTGACCACACATAGTGGACTTATTTGGTCGTAGTCAGTGACGTATGCATCCTTTGGTTGGTCACTGTGCACGCTAGCCATACCGTGCCACTGCTTCTTGAAGGTCTTTGTACTTCCTAGTTGATAACTAGTGTTCCCAACCCATTGTTTTCCCTTCTGACCATTTGTCACTCGTGTTATGTGTTTTCAACGTTGACCACATGAAGTGAAATTCTTTCGTCATGGTCAGTGACATATGCATACTTTGGTTGGTCACTGTGCATTGAAGCCACATTGTGCCACTACATATTGAAGGTATTTGTAATTGCTAGTAGATAAATAGTATTAACAAACCATTACCTTCCACCCTGATCATTTGTGACTCGTGTTATGTGTTTTCAACGTTGACCACATGAAGTGAAATTCTTTCGTCATGGTCAGTGACATATGCATACTTTGGTTGGTCACTGTGCATTGAAGCCACATTGTGCCACTACATATTGAAGGTATTTGTAATTGCTAGTAGATAAATAGTATTAACAAACCATTACCTTCCACCCTGATCATTTGTGACTCGTGTAGTGAGTTGTCAAAGTTTACCACACGTAGTGACATTATCTGGTCATGGTCAGTGACATATGCCTACTTTGTTTGGTCATCGTGCATGGTCCCCATACCATGCCGCAACTAATGAAGCCCCTTGTGCTTGCTATGTGGTACGTGGTGTTCCCAAACCATTGTTTCCCCCTCTGACCATTTGTGACTCATATTTTGAGTTGTCAACGTGGACCACATACAGCGGATTTCTTTGGTCAAAGGCAGTAAATATGCCTACTTTGGTCGGTCATTGTGCATGGTAGCCACACCGCGCTACTACTGACCAAAGGTCATTGTACTTGATATTTGAGAATCGATATTCTCATAGCATTGTTTCCTCCCCTCACCGTTTGTGACTCGTCTTATGGTTGGTCAACGTTGACCACCCATATTGAAACTCTTTGGTCATGATCAGTGACATATGCCTAGTTTGATTGTTTGATGTGCATATTGGCCACACAGTGCCACAACGTCTTGAAGCTCTTTGTCCTTTCTAGCCAATACATAGGCTTCCCAATCCATTGTTTTCCCCTCTGACCATTTGTGACTCGTGTTATGCGTTTTCAACGTTGACCACATGAAGTGAAATTTGTTCGTCACGGTTAGTGACATATGCATACTTTGGTTGGTCACTGTGCATTGAAGCCACATTGTGCCACTATATATTCAAGGTATTTGTACTTGCTAGTAGATAACTAGTAGTCACAAACCATTACCTTCGGCCCTGACCATTTGTGACTCGTGTTGTGAGTTGTCAGAGTTTACCACACTTAGTGACATGACTTGGTCATGGTCAGTGACATATGCCTACTTTGGTTGGTCATTGTGCATGGTATCCACACCGTACCACAACGTATTGAAGCCCCTTGTGCTTGCCATGTGATACTTGGTGTTCCCAAACCGTTGTTTCCCCCTCAGACCATTTGTGACTCGTATTATGAGTTGTCAACATTGACCACACACAGCGGATTCCTTTGGTCAAAGGCAGTACATATGCCTACTTTGGTCGGTCATTGTGCATGGTAGCCACACCGTGCTACTACTAACTGAAGGTCGTTGTACTTGGTAGTTGAGAACCAATATTCCCATAGCATTGTTTCCTGTCCTGACCGTTTGTGACTCGTGTTATGGTTGGTCAACGTTGACCACCCATATTGAAATTCTGTGGTCGTGATCAATGACACATGTGTACTTTGGTTGTTTGGTGTACATATTAGCCACACCGTGCCACTACGTATTGAATTTCATTGTCCTTTCTTGTCAATACATAGGCTTCCCAACCCATTGTATCACCCTCTGATCATTTGTGACTCGTGTTATGAGTTGTCAATGTTGACCACACATAGTGGACTTATTCGGTTGTATTCAGTGACGTATGCATCATTTAGTTGGTCACTGTGCACGCTAGCCATACCTGCCACTACTTGTTGAAGGTCTTTGTACTTGCTAGTTGATAACTAGTGTCCCCAGTCCATTGTTTTCCCCTCTGACCACTTGTTACTCGTGTTATGCGTTTTCAACATTGACCACATACGTGAAATTTGTTCGTCATGGTTAGTGACATATGCATACTTTGGTTGGTCACTGTGCATTGAGGCCACATTGTGCCACTACATATTGAAGGTATTTGTACTTGCTAGTAGATAACTAGTAGTCACAAACCATTACCTTCCACCCTGACCATTTGTGACTCGTGTTGTGAGTTGTCAAAGTTGACCACAGATAGTGACATTACTTGGTCATGGTCAGTGACATATGCCTACTTTGGTTGGTCATCGTGCATGGTATCCACACCGTACCACAACGTATTGAAGCCCCTTGTTCTTGCTATGTGATACTTGGTGGACCCAAACCATTGTTTCCCCCTCAGACCATTTGTGACTCGTATTATGAGTTGTCAACGTTGACCACGCACAGCGGATTTCTTTGGTCAAAGACAGTACATATGCCTACTTTGGTCGGTCATTGTGCATGGTAGCCACACCATGCTACTACTAACTGAAGTTCGTTGTACTTGGTAGTTAAGAACCAATATTTCCATAGCATTGTTTCCTGTCCTGACCGTTTGTGACTCGTGTTATGGTTGGTCAACGTTGACCACCCATATTGAAATTCTGTGGTCGTGATCAGTGACACGTGTGTAGTTTGGTTCTTTGGTGTGCATATAAGCCACACCGTGCCACTACGTATTGAAGTTCTTTTTCCTTTCTAGTCAATACATAGGCTTCCCATCCCATTGTATCACCCTCTGATCTTTTGTGACTCGTGTTATGAGTTGTCAATGTTGACCACACATACTGGACTTATTCGGTTGTAGTCAGTGACGTATGCATCCTTTGGTTGGTCACTGTGCACGCTAGCCATACCGTGCCACTGCCTATTGAAGGTGTTTGTACTTCCTAGTTGATAACTAGTGTCCCCAGTCTATTGTTTTCCCTCTGACCATTTGTGACTCGTGTTATGCGTTTGCAACGTTGACCACATGAAGTGAAATTCTTTCGTCATGTTCAGTTACATATGCATACTTCGGTTGGTCACTCTGCATCGAAGCCACATTGTGTCACTACATATTGAAGGTATTTGTACTTGCTAGTAGATAACTAGTATTCACTAAGCATTACCTTCCACCCTGACCATTTGTGACTCGTGTTGTGAGTTGTCAAAGTTTACCACACTTAGTGACATTATTTGGTCACAGTCAGTGACATATGCCTACTCTGGTTGGTCATCGTGCATGGTCCCCACACCGTGCCACAATGTTTTGAAGCCCCTTGTGCTTGCTATGTGATACGTGGTGTTCCCAAACCATTGTCTCCCCCTCTGACCATTTGTCACTCGTATTATGAGTTGTCAACGTGGACCACACACAGCGAATTTCTTTGGTCAAAGGCAGTAAATACGCCTACATTGGTCGGTCATTGTGGATGGTAGCCATAGCGCGCTACTACTGACTGAAGGTCATTGTACTTGGTGGTTGAGAACCGATATTCTCATAGCATTGTTTCCTCTCGTGACCGTTTTTGACTCGTGTTATGGTTGGTCAACGTTGACCACCCATATTGAAATTCTCTAGTCATGATCAGTGACATATTCCTAGTTTGATTGTTTGGTGTGCATATTAGCCACACCGTGCCACTACCTATTGAAGTTCTTTGTCCTTTCTAGCCAATACATAGGCTTCCCAATCCATTGTTTTCCCATCTGACCATTTGTGACTCATGTTATGCGTTTTCAACGTTGACCACATGAAGTGAAATTTGTTCGTCATGGTTAGTGACATATGCATACTTTGGTTGGTCACTGTGCATTGAAGTAACATTGTGCCACTACATATTGAAGGTATTTGTACTAAATAGTAGATAACTAGTATTCACAAACCATCACCTTCCACCCTGACCATTTGTGACTCATGTTGTGAGTTGTCAAAGTTTACCACACTTTGTGACATTATTTGGTCATGGTCAGTGACATATGCCTACTTTGGTTGGTCATTGTGCATGGTCCCCACACCGTGCCACAACGTATTGAAACCCCTTGTGCTTGCTATGTTATACGTGGTATTCCCAAACCATTGTTTCCCCCTCTGACAACTCGTGACTCGTTTTATGAGTTGTCAACGTTGACCACACACGACAGATTTCTTTGGTCAAAGGCAGTACATATGCCTACTTTGGTCGGTCATTGTGCATGGTAGCCACAGCGTGCTACTACTGACTGAAGGTCGTTGTACTTGGTAGTTGAGAACCGATATTCCCATAGCATTGTTTCCTGTCCTCGCCGTTTGTGACTCGTGTTATGGTTGGTCGATGTTGACCACCCATATTGAAATTCTGTGGTCATGATCAGTGACATATGCCTATTTTGGTTGTTTTGTGTGCATATGAGCCACACCGTGCCACTATGTATTGAAGTTCTTTGTCCTTTCTAGTCAATACATAGGCTTCCCAAACCATTGTCTCTCCCTTTGACCATTTGTGACTTGTGTTATGAGTTGTCAATGTTGACCACACATAGTGGACTTATTCGGTCGTAGTCAGTGACGTATGCATCCTTTGGTTGGTCACTGTGCATGCTAGCCATATCGTGCCACTGCTTGTTGAAGGTCTTTGTACTTCTTAGTTGATAACTAGCGTTCCCAACCCATTGTTTTCCCCTTTGACCATTTGTGACTCGTGTTATGCGTTTTCAACGTTGACCACATGAAGTGAATTTCTTTCGTCATGTTCAGTGACATATGCATACTTTGGTTGGTCACTGTGCATTGAAGCCACATTGTGCCACTACATATTGAAGGTATTTGTACTTGCTAGTAGACATCTAGTATTCACAAACCATTACCTTCCACCCTGACCATTTGTGACTCGTGTTGTGAGTTGTCAAAGTTTACCACACTT
>SZWC01004526.1:148183-170137 GCA_023375785.1 Penium margaritaceum | reverse complement strand
AGCTCTGTTCGGTGTAGTAGCTCAGCATGACTGGGAACTACACCAGATGGATGTGAACAATGCGTTCCTCCATGGCTCTTTGGATGAGGAGATTTACGTGGCTCAGCCACCAGGCTTTGAGGACGGTGACAAGGTCTGGCGCTTGCGTAAGTCCTTGTACGGCCTCAAGCAGTATCCACGGTGTTGGAACCGGGAGATCACTGGCACCTTGACTCGTGCAGGATACGTACAGAGCGAGGCAGACCCCTCACTCTTCATCCTACCGACACCCGAGCGGTTCACCGCCATCCTGGTCTATGTTGATGACCTTCTGATCGCGTCTCCGTCCCTGGAGGCCGTGAAGGAGGCCAAGGCTGTCCTGCAGACCGCCTACAGGATGAAGGACCTCGGTCCTGCATCGGTGTTTCTTGGTATGGAGATCGTGCGTGATCGCAGATATCGGACACTGTTGCTGCATCAGGCCCGATACGCACGAGTNGACTCTGCTTTCGTCGGCTGTGTTCGGTGGTCCTTGACGGCTACACTGACAGTGACTGGGCTTGGAGCCCTGATGGGCGCAGTCGTACTGGCTACGTGTTTCTACTCGGTGGTACTGCTTTGTCTTGGAAAAGCGGGAAGCAGGGCTGCATTGCACGTAGCTTGTCAGAGGCAGAGTATGTTGCTGTGGGCGCAGGGGCTGCTGAGGCAGTATGGCTGTAGCGCTTGTTTCTTGAGCTTGGGCATTCAGTTCACGCTATTGTGCTGCGTTGCGACAACCAGAGTGCTCTCGCCATTGCGGAGAAGTCTGGTGTTTTTCATGCTCGCACAAAGTACATTGCGGTTGAGCATCACTTCGTTCGTGATCTCGTGGAGCAACGCTTGATTTCCATTATGTGGGTTAGTACTGACACGCAACGTGCTGACTTCTTGACGAAGGCACTTGCTCGCGGAAAGTTCCTGGTGGCCATTCGTTCTGTTGGGCTTCGCCCCGTGCGTGAGAGTGGTTGAGTGTGGGATGTGCGTCTGCGTCTCATCTGTTTGTGTCACTCACTATTGTGTTCGTACCAGTGCTGCATGCGTATGGACATGCGTACCATCGGGTCATGGGGGAGTGTTGTGCTTTGTGCCGTTCCTGTACAGTTTACTGTGACCACTCGGCCGTGTCCATACTCGTGCAGATCCCTGAGGCGGGCGGCCCTGGTGACACCGGCGCGACGACAGGAGGCGGACTACCAGCTTGGAGCTGGCTGACCACTGCACCAGAGCCCCAGATGCCACCGGGACTCTCTCCTGTGTCTTCTACATCTTACATGCGTCTTTTGGCAGACTGGCCATGAGGCCTATTTGCATGTTTTTGCATTGTATGCTTATTGTCTGTCGATGGATGCATGCATGTGACCAGTCGTAGCGTCCGTCTTTTGATTCTGCACGTCTAGGTTCAGACGGCGTAGCATTTTGACATGTGTGCGCAGAGTTACGGCCAAAACATTGGTTTTGGGCCGGTTTTAGGACAGCTATTGGACTGCCGCGTGCGACACCCGCCGTGCGCCGCGGCAGGCACTTATGCCTTGGACCTGTCATTTGTCATTTCTCTCTGCATATGCTATATTGAAGCATTTTGACACTTTGCCTTGTATCTCCTAGCCAAACCCGTGCCGTAGTTTGTACGACCTGTGACTGTCGACACCGTCTGATCAGGCACTGACGCCTAGTCAGCGGCTGCGTTGCTAGGAAGCTTCCACGCATTCTCTCACATATACAACGACAGTGCCTACCGGCAGCAGGACTGCCAAGGAGGTCTGCCGATAGAGCTGAGCACGAAGGAGGGAGGAGGCTCCAACAAACTGCGTGTAGACCTCAACGTGCGTCGGCTCCACCTGATGACACTCCATCAGCGTCGCGTCCCGCCGTCATTCATCTGCACGCTGATGTACTCAAGGCGGGAGGACACAACAGAGTACAAGTGAGAGATGTGAGACAAAAACCAACACTCCCCCGTGAATCACAAGCGTCGCGTCCCGCCGTCATTCTCTGCCCGTTCACACACGAACGGGCAGAGAGCACAGAGACCAAGCGGACAAGGAGAGAGAGAAGCTCACAGACGCATACCGACTGCACTCACAACCTTCTTCAACGAGTCACGCTTCAGTGCCTTGGTAAAAAATCAGCCTATTGCTGTGCTGTCTCATCCCATACAATGTTGATGCTGTCGTCATGCAACAATGAACGCACAAAGTGATACTCGACATTGATGTGCTTTGTGCGAGTGTGGTGCTCGCCGTCATTGTCAGCTATGGCCATGGCACTTTCATTGTCACAGAGCAACGTGATGGACGGGACTGACTGACGCAACGCGGACAACAGGCGGCGTAGCCACACGCTCTCACAAGCGCCAGAACCAAGGGCCACATACTCAGCCTCATCAGTGTTGCGCGCAATGTAGCCTTGTTTGCCACTACGCTAGGATATAGTCGTTCCGCCAACAAGGAAGATCCAGCCAGTACGACTCTTACCTTTCGGACTGCCGGCCCAGTCATTGTTGGTGAATCCCGTCGCCACAACGCACGTCAGTCGACGGAACATGAGGCCTCGTCGTGGGATAGAAACAACATAGCACAGTACTCGGATCGCGGCCTCAAAGTGGAGGTAATGCGGATCTTGAGAGAACTGTGTAAGGAGGTTGACGGTGAATGCAATATCTGGACGCGTCGTTGTCGCCAGCTACATCAGTGACCTGATGACGCGCATATACGTGACCACGTCTTCTAGCTCTCGCACCACGGCTGGATCAAAGCTCTTGAGAATCACTTGACCATCAGGCGACATGGGTGAGGATGGTCTCGGCACGAGGGGTAGGTCCTCAACGAAGCACCCGGACAACGTCTGGATGTAGGTAGCGTGATGGACATGGAGGATGCCCATGGAGCGATCATGCTCAAATTCCATGCCCAGAAAGACATGTGCTGGCATGAGGTCCTTCATCTAGTAGGCAACATGCAAAAAGTCCTCGACCCGCGGGATGGCAGCTGCATCCGGCGACACGATGAGCAGGTCATCGACATAGACAAGGACAGCGACGAGAGTCTGACATCGTAGACTGATGAATAGCGCGAGATCAGCAGAGCTATGAAGGAGGCTGCCATTGAGAAGTGTATGACTGATGTCCTCGTTCCAGCAATGCGGTGACTGCTTCAAGCCATAGAGGGCCTTCCGAAGCTTCCAGACCTTGTTGGAGTCATCGTCAAAGCCTGGAGGCTGCACCATGTAGAGCTCCTCGCCCTCAAGTGAACCATGGAGAATGGCATTGCTCACATCCATCTGATGTAGTTCCCACTTGTGCTGGGCAACCAGGCTGAACAACGCTCGGCTGGTGGAGAACCGACCAACCGGGGCGAAGATGTGGTCATAGTCGATCCCAGGGACCATAGCAAACACCTTGACCGTGATACGGGCCTTGTACTTGTCCAGGGACCCGTTTGACTTCCACTTTTGCTGGGAAATCCTCTTGCCGCCGACGGCCTTACGGCCCAAGGGGAGGTCGATGAACTCATAGTTGTGATGTTTTCGAATGGCAGCAAGCTCGTCGGCGCATGCAGCCTCCCAGTGAGCGGCCTCGGGAGATGCCCGAGCCTCACGTAGGGTGGCTAGGTCCTCTGGTCGCTCCATGGAGCGGACAGTGAGGGCGTGTGCGTCTCTTGCCCCTGGTGGCATTCGTTTGAGCGTGGTCGCAACGACATACCGGTGCTCCTGATGGAGCATGGCATAGCCTGAAGCTGACCCTGGATGTAGGTCAGTGATGTCGGCCAGTGTGGCCAAGCCAAGTGCCTTGGTGCCGGGGTCCCCACTCACGACTGTGAAGTGGCTCTGACATGAGGTGAGGAGCATCGTGGGATGATAGGGGGTTGTGGCGCGAGAGGACGTGAGGAGGCGGCTTGAGTGCTCACTCTCGGCCTGGGTCTAAGGCTCCCGCCCGGACCACGTGTGTAGCGCACCAATACGGACGGGACAGCCGGCTCTGAGGGGCTGCGGACACAGACGGGGCGGCCGGCCATGAGGAGCTGGCGGACACGGACGGGGCAGCCAACCCTGAGAGGCTGGCGCACATAGTCGGGGCAGACGGCCCCGAGGGGCTGGCGAGCGTGGATGGGGCAGCCTGCTTTGAGGGACTGGTGTACAAGGACGGGGCAGCCGGCCTCGAGGGGCTGTCGGGCACAGACGGGGCAGCCGGCTCTAAGGGGCTAGCGGGCACGAACGTGGTAGCCGACGCTGAGGGGCTGTCGGACACGCACGTGGTAGCTGGCTATGAGGGGCTGTCGGACAGAGATAGGGCAACCAGCTTTGAGGGGCTGGCGGACATGGAAGGGGCAGCCGGCGCACATGGACCTGCGGGCGCAGACAATGGAACGCCCGGACGCGGCTGGACGAAGGATGGACCCACCACTCCCACACGCGACGGGAGGAACATCGAGGCGCTAGAGCGAACGAGGTCAAGAGGATATAGGTCCTCAAATAAGAGGGCATCATGGGACTCGACAATGCAGTGCCGGGTGGGATCCCAAAACGCCGTGCCTTTGACTGACACGAGACGCCAAGGAAGGTGCAAGGACGGTCGTGAGGCTCAAGCTTGCTACCCTGGTGTGAGGTAGGCAACCACATGATGGCGATGTAGCCTCAGGCCCGGGCTGGACGTAGGTCGGGTAGCTCTCCATTCCAGTGCTGGTATGGTGTGGACTGACGGGGAATGGGTCCGTGGGGAATCCGGTTCCAGACCCACATCATGTAGGTCATGGCCTCGAGGTAGAAGCCGTTAGAGATGCCGGATTCGACCCGCATGGTGTGGATGGAATCGGCCATGGTGCAGTTCCAGCGCTCCGAGACGCCGTTTTGGACTGGCATGTAAGGCGCCGACATCTCATGATGGACACTACGGGAGGCAAGGAAGAGTATGGTCTCCCCCAGAAACTCACCCTTGCGATCAGAACGGAAGCGACAGAGGGGGAGACCACACTCGCGTTTAGCATGCACAAGCCAGTCCTGAATGGTGGGAGCCACGTCGGTCTTCTGCGAAAGGTAGAAGACCCAGGGATAGCGGAAGTAGTCGTCCGTAAGTGTCAGGACATAACGACCGTGCTCGCTGATGGACTCTGTCGGGAGGGGACCCATGACATCAGAGTGGACCAAGGTGAGCGGGGCGGTTACTCGAGAGGCAGAGAGGGGGTAGGTGGAACGGTGCATCTTCCCCTGAGCACAATCAATGCACTCGATTGGGCATGGTAGAGGAAAGGAGGCTGGGTCAAGGCATGTGGTTCGTTGCATGCAAAGCATGCTGTCAACAGCGGCAGCGTGGACGTGATAGGGGCGGCGATGCAGGAGACGCGTGTGCTGCAAAGACAGTGTGCTAGTAACAAACACGTGGCCAGTGTTAGCTGATGAGGAGGGGACAGGGGTAGAAGTGGAAAGGCGCGATACGTGCCACTAGTTGCCACGAGCGATGGCATGCAAAACGACATGTCCTGATGGACGCAATGACACAGTGCCCACACCACGCGAATGCAAAACGTCCATGCTCGTGCAATCAAGGGCGATGACAGAGAGGATGCAGAGCTCAAGGCCAGGGATGAAGAGGACATCACTCACAAAGACATCACTCGTAGGACCACGAAAACAAATGACGTCGAAACCATGAATGGGTGACACCTGACCAGAACTCGTCCGAACCCCGGTGTTAGTTGTGACGGAACCAAGGACACCGAAGGCCTCACGCGAGGCCGTAATGTGATGGGTGGCCCGAGAGTCGATCATCTAGGTCTCAGAAGAGTCCTGGACCGTTGTGGCCAGGTCGTAAACAGTCACATGGCAATGGGCGAGCGACGATAACGCGGTGAACAGAGGTGCAAACCGGGACTGCCAGTCATCCAGCCAGGCGACGTCATCACGAAGAGGCACGACAAAGGATGGAGTGGACAAACAGACAGGACACGACCGCAGTACAGACGCGGACATGTGAGGCGGGGTGGTACTAGCGACTACGCAACTCGCACTTCCATGGGGAGGAGGGCGAGAAAGGCCGAGCTGAAATGTGATTACTTGCTCTAGCTGACGCTTGCGGGTGGAGGGTCCAACGGAGTAGAACGACTACGGTTGTATGGCGCTGGAGTCTAGGAAGGAGGAGGGAGATGCTGCTGAAGGCTTCGGTGATGGAGGAGCCGGCGCGGACGGCTGCGGAAGATACTGTGGTGGAGCTGTTGCGAGCGGCAAAGGTGTAGTAGGCGCAACAATGGTCACGGCAGTGGTGGTCTGGCGACGCTTGCGCTGGCGACGCATGGTGGCAATGACATGAGCCTCGTCAATCAGGAGAGGGAATGTGTACCACCCGTGTCCTGACTGGCCACCGTTGTGGCAGACAAGGCTGGCGCCGCCAAAGCCGCTAGACTGCTGCTGAGGGCCCTTGCCCTTCTTGCCCCTACGCTTCTTCTTGCCTGAAGAGGTGGCACCGGAAGACGCTGCTGCTGTTGGGGAGGCAATGGCCACGGAGGCGACGACAGGAGAGGCAAGGGACTCTGTGCGATGGATGTGTGACTCCTGACGAGCCTCTTTGATGCGGAGGAAGAGCTCGTATGCTTATGGCATGAGGGTAATCTGGACAGCCATCGCAGTGAGGATGTCCTGGGAGTAATGGACGAAGACGTCGGAGAAGGGGTCGGCAGTGCCACGCTTGATGGTCAGGAGCCCGGAGAGTGGGGGTGACGCGGCATCTCCAAGGCGGCGCAAGATTTCCTCTTCGCGATGCCAGTAGGAGGTGACCATCTCGGTCTCCCCCATGCGGAGGGAGTTGAAATCCTGGATCAGGCGGCTGATCTCGGCGTCACTAGACAGGCGACGAGGGTACATGAGTATGTGCCACGCTGCTGCCGGGTCATAGAGAGCGCCAATGGTGAGGTCGTCGAGGAAGGGCTCGAGGGCAAGACGTGCAGTCGGAGGGGCCATAGGGACAAGGGAACGCACGGTGCGAGCAGCGTCATACACCTTGTTGGCCTGGGTGGAGTCAAAGGGGAGGACATTATAGGGCCATAAGTTCTCGCCCTGTGTCCAAATCTGGAAGCTGAGCTCCCAATTCCGGAACTGCTTGCCAGAATGAAATGGCGGCGGCGGGGTTTTGAAGTCCTTGAGCCTGTGGCCGGCACCCAGAGTGGGGCCTAGGACTGACGTCACCATCTGTTGTTGGCGCTAGGTGTGTTGTTGCGCCAGGTACTACGTGGCGTAGGGGACCACAGGGCTCACGTACTTGGGTGGAACAAAAGGTACTTGCTTACGTTGGTGCTGCTGCTACAATGGCTGTAGCTGCTGCTGCAGCGGCGGCTACTAATGCTACTGTTGTAGCTGCTACTATGGCAGCGGTGGCAACAGTTGTAAGGCCGTTAGCTGTTGTGTCAGCGTTGCGAGTTACTCGCGCAAAGCGTCGAGCAGATTTGTCGTGACCTACAGTTGAGCCTGCGGGATGTTAGTGTTGTTGCTATTACTGCTACTACTGCTACTGCTGCTGCTGCTGCTACTTCTGATGTTGTTGTGGCTGCTGCTATTGCTACTATTGTTGCTGTTTTCGCCGATGGTGCTTATGCTCCTGTTGCTGTCGCTCCAGGTGCTGGTACAGCGGCAGCTGCTACTACTACTATAGCAACTGTTGTACTTGTCGCAGGAAGGGGAGTCCTCCCATAGAGGAGGATCCCTCTTTGTTCTCTACCATGGAGTTTTGTCTCCCCTCATTGTCCCCCCTTTGTTTTTTTTTTTTTTCACTACGAATGTGAGCAATGACTTCAGCCTAGAATGGCTGATATCAGCAGCTGCTGCTGCATCATCTGTAGAGTTATTGCTGTAGTTTTTTTTGTTGTCACTAACATCAGCAATGACATCAGCTTAGGATGGATGATGTCAGCATCGACTGTTACTACAGCCACTGTTGTGTCAGTTACAGGGCAGCTGCTACTGCTGTTGTACACTTGCTGCCGCCGCTGTTGCTGCTACTACTGCTGCTATTGCTGCTACTACGGCTACTACTATTGCTATTACCGTTGCTGCTAGTGCGGCTATTACTACTGCTGGTGCTGCTGTTGTTGCTGCTACTGTTGATGCTGCTGCTGCTGCTACTACTACTACGGCTGTTGTTGCAGTAGTAGCTACTACTAGTGCTGCAATTGTTGCTGCTACTTCTGCTGTTGCTACGGTTGTTGTTGTAGTAGCAGCATCTGCTACTACTACTACTACTGCTTGTTATTGTGACTACTGTGGCTGCTGCAGCGGCTGTGGTGGTGGTGGGAGCCGCTGGAGAACCCTGTGGGATGGGGGACTTTTTTTTGTGTTCCCCCCTTTTTTCTCTTTGTTTGTCACAGCGAGCTCGCTGCTCGCTCTGAGCAGTGAGCTGTGAGCAACGAGGTCGTTGCTCGTTACTTGCTGCTTTTTTCTTACTACGAGCGGTGAGCTTGTTGCTCGGAGCTCGCTGCTCACTCCGGGCAGTGGGCTACGAGCAACTGCGTGCAAATGACTGACGGCAAGACACAACGCTAGTGGAGTGTCATCCTGTGGAGCTGAGGCACGCTGAGGTCTACACCCAATTTGCTGGAGCCTCTTCACTCCTTCGTACTCAGCTCCATCTGTAGACCTCCTCCGCAGTCGTGCCGCCGGCAGGTACTGTCGCTGTATATGCTGCCTGCACACGTCCAACGTTGTGTTTGACTGCACTATTGTGTTCGCAGCATTGTGTCATACATAGGGTCAAAGTTTTATGATTTTCTGGCACTGTTGGCACCGGGGACTAGCGTAGATGCTGCCTTGGTTTAGGCAGCCATAACTTGTCACTATTGTTTTTATTACTGTTTCAACCCGCCCGGAAATTTCTTTGGCAATACTGACCTTGCGACGGAGGTAGCATTGGCAATCTCGCTGCCGGCAAACTGACGGGCAACACCGTGACGGCACCCACGTACGCGGCGACGGCACCATGGACAAGGGAAGTCCCTTGTCTTCTCCTCCCTTGTCTCTCCTCTACTGCTACTGCCGCGGTAGCAACAACACTAGCACCACAACATTGGCGGTAGCAGTAGCAGCAGCAGTAGCAGAAGCAGCAGCAGCCACAGTAGTAACAGCTGCAACAGCAGAAACTCATAGGCTTTCTCACTGGCTTGACGAATTTCATGGCCGCTATTTGCCAGCAACTTGCTACATTGACGTAGCAACTTGCAGCACTGCAACCGCCGACACCACAAATCCACGCAAGAGCCCCACCTACCTTTCTTCCTCCTGTGCACACTAGTCACGCTGATTCTATGGCCGTGCATTACTTGGCGCAGCAGTAGACCCATCGCCAACGGTAGACGCTGACATCAGTCCTTGGCCCCAATCTGGTTTCCCGCCACAGGCCAAAGGACTCGAGTCCCCGCCCCCGCCGCTCCAGGGCGGCGAGCAGTTCCGGAGTTGGGAGCTGAACTTCCGCATCTTGGCACAGGGTGAGGGTCTGTGGCCCTTCTACACCCTCCCGTATGATTCCTCCCAAGCACCATACACGGCCTCGTCCCGGTCGCACCTCCGGCTGCACACCTCGCCATCGAACCCTTCCTCGGCGACTTCACCAGTGGCGACCTTCCAGACCCCGTAGCGGCGTGGCACATCCTCACTTTCCCCCATCGCCTATCCAGGAAAGTCGAGACCAGCCGTCTGCTCAGGGAATTCAATTCCTGCACATTCGGGAGACTGAGACGGTCACCTCCTACTGGCAGCAGGCGGAGGACATCCTCCGCCGCCTAGGAGACGCTACTCCAACCCCTCTAGCCGCGCTCGTGACCATGAAGTGCGAAGCCACAGAAGTGTTCGCCTGCGTCTTTGTTCACTACACCCAGGATGTCCTCACTGCGATGGTAGCCCAGGGCACCCTCATGCCCTGGGTGTACGAGCTATTCCTTTGGATTGAGGAAGCTCATCAGGAATCTCGCATCCAACGTACACAGGCCCTTGCCTCTCCCGCCGTCGCCTCTGTGGCCGTGGCTACCCCAGCAGCAACTACCCTACTGATCATTGATTTTGATGTTAATGTTTTGTTTTGGCCTGTCGAAAGGTGTCAGAAAACTTCATATAGTCAAAATCAACGGTTCCCCAAATTAACTTTGAAGTGAAATAGTCAAATTCAAGGGATCATGCATGCAATTTTGCTGTCTGGGTTCTACTTCACCTCCTGTTTATGCTGGCCAGATTTTCTTAGAGTACTAAGTCCATTTGTTCGTGAAATCCATTCGGCGATTCTTGGACATGTTCACGAGGTCACGGAATACGAACGTGCAAATACTCAACTTGCGAAATTGAACATGCAAAGTCAGACTCATAGAAAATCAATTTAATGCAGTACACGAAAAGAACACAAGATTCTATGCTACCTCATTCTCCTCCACCTCCTCATCATGGAACATCAGTTCATTGGCATATGGTGTTGTTGAATGCTGGAATGATGGATCAAACACTCTAGTGAACCCCGATTTGGCCCATGCATTCTTCACCAGGGGCTCCTCATCGCGGATGTACTCCCAAGCCTTTAAAAACCATCCACAAGCCTCTTCCTTCACCTCTTTCATGCCTATGTGCATGCTCCGACCCTCACGACTATGCTCCACACCCCATGATGCAAAAAATTCCTTGAGCTTTTTTTTTGAGCGGATGGATGATGCTGACATCAGTCGGCTGTGCCTTACAGGTGCATCTAGCAAGGATGTACGCGGTATGGATGTAATGGAAGTTATCCTTGAGACACAGCTGAAAATTCACGCTGTAGTGTGGACGCCAGGTGTCGAGGACAAGAAGAAGCTTCTCCTTGCCCTCGCGGACACCGAGGGCCGCACAGGTCCGCTTGTAGTATGGAACAAAGACCGTCCGAACCCGTTCCTTCGTGGTGTCCGCGTTCTCCCAGTGAGTAGGAGTACACATCAGATTCCATCCCTCTTCGAGCAGGCGCTCGGCTTTTTCTCCATGTGGCACCGACCTGGTGGTCATTCCGCCAAAAACCAGCTGCATCGGCAGCAACTCGCCGGCCATGGAGGATGAAAAAAGCGCAGTGATCGCACGCTTGTCCTCCAGCCCCACGATGCCGATCTTGTGGCTGCCCTTTGGTGCGTACGTGTGTCCTGCGGTTGGAAGCAGCTGGACGGAGGTGTGGTCGCTGTTGATCATGAGGAAAGGCTTGATGCCGTATAGCGTGGTCCTGCAAGCTGCACGACAGTGGAACGTCAGAATCTTGTTGTTGAAGTCGGCCGGCAGTTTTCTACGCGGCAGTTGTTCCACTCCTCCACAAGCATCCCAATTACCTTTTCACGAACTTCCTCACCCATGAACGTGCAAACACACTACGACCGAGTAGTTCAAGCTGGTCAGAAGCATGACGTGGAAGAATACCGCAAATCTCACGCCGGATCACTTTTGAGTTCAACGCATGACCGGCTGCATGAGCATCCTTGAGCGTCGTTTGCATGATCAAATTGCATCAACGATCTCAGGATGCTTGGACAGCCAAGCCCGCTTGCCCTGGTAGCCATGCTTCCTTTTTTTTTCCGTTGATAGGCATCGATGGTGCAGATGCAATCGCCAAATAACGACACCTTTGTACTGCTTCTTCAAAATCTTGGTGCCTTCCAAGAACCATCCTGACACAGTACTAGGAGCAAGTTTATCAAAGACACAATCAATCGGGAGTCCTAAAATTACGTCCCAGGTGCTGCACAGCCGCATAGGCGGACAGCTGGGATTTTAAGGCACGGTAGATTGTCTAAAAATGTCCGCCTCCAAACCAATCTGCGTGTTTTCCACACTTGTGAGACGTCGTGGAACTTGTGCTTGATGTAGCTGAAGTAGACATTGTGCCCGTCAACATGCAGAGGGCGAGGCACTCGGTGTAGGTGCTGTCGTCACTCGCTTGGCCATCGGATTCGGAAGATGACTTGGATACGTCATGATCCGACTTATCAGTGTGAGGGATGGTTGACACGGAGGGAGACCCAATGACGACAGGACCGGGCCCACAAGCAAGCCGGGTCCTCTCGGACCGGTGGGGAAGAGGGGGAATCTCCTCCACAGCGGGCGCCTTTCCCTTCTCCTCTGTCGTCAGTCAACAACGAGGGATGGGGATGTCGTCAGCAGGTGCCATGTCTCTAGCACTTGGATGCGGATGCGAGATGCTGACGGGCATGGAAGGAGGGAGGGGAGCCTTTGACGTACTTGCACCAGGGGAGTATGAGACGTAGACATGCTTAGGAGCATCACAGACACTCGTAGTCGGTAGCAGCAGTTGGACACCGAACGGCATGCACATCGCAACTGGCACACCTGCGGGTAGCGTGAGCTGCGAGTGCGCGGCAGGATCGTCAATGTACGTGCCGTTGTTCCCGACCGACGGTTGATCATCCATACATTCGTCAAAGGTCAGGCAAATAACCTTGCGTGGACGCCCAACTGGGCGTTTTGGGAGTGCAGGACGGGGAGGAGGACCCTGACAACCAGCAGCATGGAGACGACGTGCGCGTCCCTTGGCGGACACCCTAGTCAAAAAGGGGTCCATGGTGTTTAGCTGTTCACTGTCAAATAGAAGAGTGTGACACATGAGTGATGGCAAAACAAAATCTCACTTTGTGCGCTTTGGAGCAACATGCCGTTGCCCCCACACGCGAGCATGGCAGCGGCAGGTTGCCCCAAAGCTAGGCTACAAAAGCGTAGCTGCGCGGCACGCATTTGCCAATGGCGCTCACCTGTTGAGCATTGATCGCACAAACAAAACGCGCGCTCATTGCTGAATGGACGGGCGTCGTTGAATTCAAGGATCATCAAAGAAATGATCGGGACCCATCGCCAAATTCAAGGGAGCACCCGTTGTGTTACGAACGAATTTAAGCATCCACCTATTTGATAAGAAATTTGAAGTCGAAGTTAAGGAGCAATATAGTACATCCTCCAGCTCCTCATCGTTAGGGAAAAAGAAGCACAAGGGTAAAAAAAGGTAAGGGCCAACAATAGTAGTCGACCGGGTCCAGTGGTAGCGGCTCGGTCTACCGCAACTGTGGCCAGGGAGGACACGAGTGGTACACGTGCCCGCTCCCGACAGACGAGGCACGCATCATCGCCACCATGCGTCGCCACCATGAGCACCATCTCGCTACTACTGACGTGGCTGTCGCCGTCCTTGATGCGTCCACCTTGCCTGGCGGCTCCACCTCTCTGACAGTCGCACCTGCCCTGCCATCACCAGCCCTGCAATATCACCATCTGCAGCTGTCGGTGCCCCTCCTTCCGTCAACAGCGCATCCCTCCTCTCTCCCAGGCTTAGACACCTTCATGCCACAATTGGTCTCCAGGGTCTGAGGGAGTAGATGGATTCCACCTCACGTGTCGCCACCGTGAGCACCAATTGCAGCAGTTCATCGCGCTCCAGCTTGGATTGCCTTGCCCTCCTCCCCAGGGAAGTGCAAGTCGTGTCACCGTCTCTTCCCCTGCCCTGCCCTGAATGATAGAGTCAGAGCTACAGTCGTGCCCTGCATCCTCGTCTGTCTCGTCATCTCCCATACCCTCCCCACATACTCCTCTTTGTGATGAAGTTGCCTGGTTGGATGACTGGCAGTCTCGGTTTGCGCCATCATTCACCGCGTTCGCATCACTCACCCATTGCCTTGCGTCGGTTAGCTACCTGGAGACACCAATCCAGGATCCGGCTGAGACCTGGATCATCGACTCCGGGGCCACGTATCACATGATGGCCTTGCGTGAGGCATTCAGTGTCCTGGGTCCCGTTGCCAATGTTTCTTATGTTGGGACATGTTCTGGCCAGGTGTTACCTGTCCGCTGCGTCGGTGTTGTTCGTTTCCGTGGTCCTGCTGGGGACGTCTTCGTGACTGATGTCCTCTTTGTCCTTGGTCTTGAGCTTAGCCTCCTGTCCGTCACTGCCCTCGGCCGCATGAGCATGGACGTCTTGCACTCGCGTGGTGTTGGCAGTGTGTCATTGCATCCATCCAGTCATGTCATCCTCCACGCCACCAAAAGTGGCAACCTATGGCACATCCCTCGTCTGTCCTCCCCGTCGGCCAACACTGGCCACATGTTTGTCACCAACACACTCTCTCCACAGCACACCCTCCTCCTCCACCACCACCTCTACCATGTCCACTTGGCCACCATCGACAGCATGCGTCGCACCCAGCTGACCACGGGCCTTGACCCCGCCTCCTTCCCCTTGCTATGTCCCACTAAGTGCACTGACTATGCGTAAGGAAAGATGCACCACTCGACTTACCCCTTGTTTGCCTCCCATGCATCCGCCCTTCTAGACTTGGTCCTCTCCAATGTCATGGACCATCTTTCCTTGAATCTGTTGGGGAGCACGGATGTTATATCCTCACCCCTCACCGATGAATTCTCCCGCTACCGCTGGGTCTTTTGCCTCCGACAGAAGAGCAATGTTACTCCCACCATTTGGGACTGTCTCGTCGATGTGGAACGTGAGTGCAGCCATCCCCTTCTGTCGTTTTCACTCTGATCGTGGCGGTGAGTACATGGGCAAGACCACGACCTGCCTCACCTCCCACGGGATCCGTCATGAGATATTGGCACCTTACACACCCACCAAGAACGACGTCTCTGAGCGGTGGAACCGCACCATGGCTGACGCCCTGCGTACCATGCGGGTCAAATCCGGTCTCTCCGATGGCTTCTACTTCAAAGCCATGGCCTACATGACGTGGGTTTGGAACCGGATTCCCCATGGATCCCTTCCCCGCCAGTCCATACCGTACCAGCAGTTGTGTGGCCAGCCAGCCAACCTCCATCTCGCTCGCATCTGGGGTTACGTGGCCATCGTGTGGTTGTCCGCCCCACAGCAGGGTGACAAGCTCGTCTCTTGCGGGCGTCTTTGCACCTCCCTTGGTGTCTTGCATGAGTAGAAAGCCTGGCGCTTCTGGGATCCCTCCAAGCACTGCATCGTTGAGTCCCGGGATGCCCTCTTCTTTGAAGAGTTATTTTCCCTAGACCTTCTTTGCTCTGGCTCATCGATGTCCCTCCCGTTGCATGGGGGAGTGGTGAGTCCATCCACTGTCCTTCCCCTTCCTCGTGAGACATCACCCGCACCCCTTGGTCCCTCCGGGCAAGCCGCCCCGTCTGCATCCGCTGGCACATCCGGGCCGGTCGCCCCGTCCATGTCTGCTAGCCCTTCCAAGGAAGCTGCCTCGTCTGCATCCATTGGCCCCTCCGGGCCGGCGGCCTTGTCCGTGTCTACTAGCACCTCCAAACCAGCCGCCCCGTCTACGTCGATTGGCCCCTCCAGTCTGCCAGCCCCGTACACATCAACTGACTCCTTCAGGGTGGGGCTGACGGTCTCGTCTACACTAGTTGGACCGTCTACACAGTCGCTGCTCCAAGACACGCCCGAGCCACCAATTGACTCACTTCCAGCCGCTCCCTCTCTTCCGCCTCTCGCCCGGTCACACTACACACGTGGCCCGGGCAAGAGCCTCCGACCTAGGCCATTAATGAGCACGCAGGCCGCAACCTCATGCCCTCTTGCACAGCGACCCCCTGTCTCCCCACGAGGCTCCTTGCCTTCCGGCAGACCAACTCCCAGAGTCTTAATTTGAGACCCTGTCACCAAGGCCCTTGGCCTGGCCACATTGGCTGTCATTACAGATCTCCACCCAGGCTTGGCACTAGGCTACGTCATATTCCATGAGGAACACCGTCATGTTGTCAAGGCTACGCTCACGTGCATGCCACCTGGGACTCGGGGTGCGCACACCCTCAGTGTCCACCCCATCGTATACCCAGAGGACCCAGCCACCTAACGTGAGGCTTGGGCTTCTCCCGAGGCCGCACACTAGGAGGCTACATGTGCCGACGAGCTTGCCGCTACATAGCAGCATCAGGTGTATGAGCTCGTCAACCTTCCCCCCAACCGGAAAGCCATCGGTGCCAAGTGGATCCTCCGGCACAAGTGGACGTCGGATGGATCCCTGGACAAGTAGAAGGCCCATCTTATGGCCAAGGGGTTTGTTCAGGTCTCTGGGTTCTACTAAAACCAGATCTTTGTTGTGGTCAGCCGGTTCTCCACTAGCCGGGTGCTCTTTGGTCTGGTTGCCCAGCACGATTGGGAGCTACATCACATGGACCTGAGTAACGCCTTTCTCCATGGCTCACTGGAAGGGGAGGAACTCTACATGGTGTAGTCTCCTGGCTTTGACGACGGCGATGGCATGGTCTGGCGACTATGGAAGGCCCTCTATGGTGTGAAGCAGTCGTCTCGCTGCAGGCACCAGGAGATCAGTTGCACGCTTCTCAATGGTGACCTGCTTTGTTGTACCGTAGATCCCATATTGTTTGCTAGCCCGAGAGGCCAACCCTTTATCGCTGTCCTAGTCTACATAGACGACCGACTCATTGGGTTGCAAGACGTTGCTACCATCTCGCTCGTCAAGGACCTACTGCACACCACCTACAAGATGAAGGACCTCGGGCTTGCCCGAGTGTTCCTAGACATGGAGTTGGAGCATGGCCGTTCTTAGGGTATCAGGCACATCCATCAGGCAGCCTACAAGCTCGACGACCTTCCCCAAGACCGAAAAGCCACAGTTGCCAAGTGGGTCCTCCGGTGTAAGTGGAAGCCAGACGGATCCCTGGACAAGTACAAGGCCCGTCTTATGGCCAAGGGGTTTGCTCAGGTCCTTGGGTTCTACTACAACCAGATCTTTGCTCCGGTCAACCGGTTCTCCACTAGCCGGGTGCTGTTTGGTCTGGTTACCGAGCAGGAGTGGGAGCTACATCAGATGGACCTGAGTAACGCCTTTCTCCATGGCTCACTAGAAAGAGAGGAACTCTACATGGTGTAGCCTCCACAAGCGACGACAGCGATAGCAAGGTCTGGCGACTATGGAAGGCCCTCTATGACATGAAGTAGTCGCCTTGCATTGGCAAGCAAGGCTACATTGCATGCAACACTGCTGAGGCTGAGTATGTCGCGCTTGGTTCTGGTGCGTGTGAGAGCATGTGGTTGCATCGTCTATTGGCTGATTTGCGACAGTCTATTACATCCATCACCTTGCACTCTGACAATGAGAGTGCCATGGCCATCGGCGTGCATCACACAAAGCACATCAACGTTGAGTATCACTATGTACATTCATCCTTGCATGGCGGAGCCAAAGCATTGTGTGGGTTGAGACAGCACGGCAGTTGGCTGACTTCTTGACCAAGACACTAAAGCGTGACTCATTCAAGAAGGCTGTGAGTTTGGTCAGTGTGCATCTGTGAGTTGCTCCCTCTACCCTTGCCCGCATACTGCCTGTCCTACAGGAGTCTTGCCTGATTGGTCGATGTGCTCGCTGCCCGCCCATGTGTACTATACCTTTGAGCCATGGGGGAGTATTGTTTTCCGCCCATCTCTCATTGTGGTCTCTTGTGTCCTCGTGGCTTGTGTACATCAGCGTGTAGATGACTGAAAGCAAGATGCGATGCTGCTGGAATGTCTTCCGGCTGAGCCGATGCACGCTGAGGTCTGCACGTAGTTTGTTGGAGCCTCTTCCCTCAGACGCATGACGTGCTCGGCTCCATCGGCAGGCCTCCTTTGCATTCAAGCCGCTGGTGGTCACTGCCACCGCAGATGCTGCTTGCATGCGTCTTGTGCTAGATCTGATTGCATGGTTGCTCTTGCAGCATCATGTCCTGCTTAGGGTCTGAGTTTTATGTTATTCGGACACTATTGTGAGCGGGGTCATTTTAGCCTAGACTCTACCTGGGTTTAGGCAGCCATAACTCCTTACTACCATTTTTTCTGGATGATTCTGACTGCATGACTGCGCTTGCAACGTGGGTGTTTTGGTATGGTCCAGTTTTCAAGAAAAACGGACGATGCCTGTGTTTGGGGTCGTCGGCTGCCTGGTAAGGCCCACCGAGAAAACTCAGCCTGCTAGGAAAATAGGAATTTCCTGATTGGCTGGTGACCTGAGTAACAAGCTTTACAGAGCTAAGCAAGGCCTAGTTCTATAAGGGGTCTCTCAGTTGCTCTCATTCTCAGTTGCTAATCATCCATTCTCAAATCTGTCAGCCTTTCTGGCGCGAACTCCTCAGCGCGCAATTTTCCTCTCACAAGTCTGAGAGCAACTAGAGGGGGCAGCAGTGCAAAGCAACGAGCATGGGCCCATGCCTACTCCAACTATGCTGCAGCCTGAACCAGCCACTTAGACTAGTTTCCAGCTGTCTCCACGGTGCTGACGAGCATCAATACAGAAAATCTGAACTTATTCCGTAGCAACTTGCTCCCGTACAAAGAAATGCCCAAAGTTGATGTGCTTTGTACGAGAATAATGATGCATGCCATCGTGCTCAGCGATTTCCTTTGTGCTCTGGTTGTCGTAATGCAGGGTGATGTAGCATCTGTGGACATGCATCTGCAACTGCAAGCAAGAATGCCACATGCTCTCACACGTACCTGTGTTGCGTGCCATGTACTCAGCCTCACTGGAGCTGCGAGCAGCACATCCCTGTTTTCTACTCGTCCAAGAGATAGCAGTCCCACGAAGAAGAAATATGTATCATGTGCGACTGTGTGCATCTGTGTTATGTGTCCAATCACTGTCAGTGTAGCTGTCAATGAACATAGAGGTTTGTACACAATATCACAGTCCTACACCCGCCAGACACTGTTGTCACAGAGGGAAACAACGCTGACGCTGGAGCAGATAATTACCGGGTCTCCTTGAAGGGCCAAGATAAAGAGGATAATGATCCTCTAAAGAGTCTTGATGTTGCTACCTTGGCTGAGATAAACCACCTCTTGCACCTCAAAACCCAGGACTTTTGCACCATGAAAGCTGTTAGGGCTTCGGCCCGAGCAAAGGGGAACATTGGCCCTAAGCCACCTGCTGGTCAGACATCTTGCGGCGCTGGCCCGGATGGTATGCTAGCAGGTCATGATTTGAGGAACACGCTGCCAACCTCAGCACGTGCACCAATCCTGGAATCCTAGGATGGTCCCTTGGCTCGTTTGGGACAAGGAACACCTGGAAGAGCACGGGGATGTGGAATGGCCATAAAAATAACACTGTGTCTAATGCAGGCCAGGGATCGCATTATATTCAGCAAATATCGCTGATGCACTGAACATTTTGCAAGTTACCAATGCATACTAGCATCTGGTTGATGGACTTGAGCATAACCAGCTCACTAAGAGCATGCTTTCTCTCAAGAAACGTGTTCATCCTGATGCATTTTGCATCATGTTGAACATTATGGGGATGTTGGTGGTTCATGGCATGGACAATAAGCTTGACCCCGTCCACCCATCCCAAGGTCCCAAAGCTAAGCATCCATATCATGCTGATGCCCACGGCTTGACGGGTGACACCCATGATGGTCGGTCGACAGATTCCAGCACTTCTTGTTGCCATCATCACGCCAAGAAAACATATGCAAAAAATACGTTGAGGATGATGATGTAGCATGCAACGTTGAGATCTCAGAGGCTCTAAAGTGCCTACGTGATTATTCCAAGTCTTGCTTACCCAAGCACTTGGACTTGGCCACTTCAAGGCCATGCATGGACCTCTTGCTTGATCTCCATAACATCGCAACACCTGCATCAGTGAAGAACTGGCTGGAAGTGCTACACTTGAAAGTATCTCAGTCGGTCTCCACTCCTTATTGGGAAGACCTGTGCAAGATTCTTCTGGACTTATACTGTAGGGAGTCAGTCTTCCAGCAAGTTTGCAGGCGTTGGACTAGAATCCCTCAAGGTGACCGTAAGCTTGCGGAATACCCCCCAGATTGGGAAAACACACTGGACAAGATCACCAATGAGGATTACCATCTTATGTGGCAAATCACGGAATAGCTCACCAATGGCCTTTCTAACATGTCCTTGTTTGTGCATGTACGTTAGATCCCCAAGGCAAGCTGTGGAAAAACTATAATGAGCTGCATGAGTTCATCCTTGTGAAGTAGAACTCCAAGCCGGTTGAGTATGGAGTGAACACATGCCCGGGCTAGCATTACAAGCAAGACAACAACAAGCACTGACAATCTCCCCAACATGGTGAGCGTAAGCATCCTCGGCAGTGGTCAAGCAGTCATAAACCCCCTAAGTCACAGGATAGCCACAAAGAACATGTGGAAGGCAAGGCCAAGACATGCACCCTAACGTGCTACTATTTTAGGAAGACTGGGAATTATGTGTCTGAATGTTGTAAGCACTAGAAGGATTGTGCTGATGGAAAATAATGTACATGGTGAAGACAAACATGACAGTGGACAAGGAAACCACCAAAATGTTAAGGGGATCAATGGTGGTTGCGGACTAGCTGGCCGTGGAAGTGTTTTTGAATCCCCTTGTGTGTGGTAGTGGAAAACCACAAAGGGGTAATGGATGAGAGGTCCTTGGATATTGAACGTGCTTTCATGTCATTCCTCACTGGAGATCTGCTTACTACTATTTCCTACCCTCATGTGAGCAATGACTCTGTGTATCTCTCTCACCATTATCCACTCTTGCATCTTCTTGTTGATGAGTGCTTCAAACAATACACTTCCTTGATAATTTCTACATGAGAAAGGCAAACAAAGTGCTTGAGTTGGCAAACATTACCCAGAAGATGAAGTCACTCACACAAGTGATGATTTTCATTCCAATTTTTACAAATCTCCATGAATGAATCTTGATTGGATAGCAACTCTTGTGAAATGTAAACAAAATAAACCACATGTGGGAGCAAAAGGGTGACTTTGTTGAGCTACGTCATACCACATAATACTTTTGCCTGTAACACTTAGGTCAAGCCTCCATAGAGCCTTTCCACACCCTCCTCACATGCAAAGATGACAATACAATTCTTAGGTTATCTTGTTGGGGCACACATGCGGGTACTAGTTGACACAAGTACTGAAGACGAGTTATCAAATGCCTTTCATGTCTGAAAACCAAGATTGAAATGTTTGCATTTTGAGGAAAAGTTCATTTTCATTGAAAATGTAGAAGTTGATGTACTCGACACATGTCACGCAAGGCTCAAGCTAAGAGCTCTCACAACAACTGTCAAATTTGATGTCCTTGATTTGAAAGACCATATTGATATTGTTTTGGGTGATCCTTGACTCAATGAGCACCAGGCTAGCATGAGTTGGGCCGCAAAAACTCTCACAATACAAAAGGGCTATTGCTGAGAAAGAGAAAAGTAGAATATGTTAGATCAAGAAGTGATTGAACCAAAGCAGAAGGGAGTACAAGTACATCTGCCTCACGCTACTTGGATTCGCGCGCAGACGCATAATCCGAACAGCTTGTAGCCGTTTGACCACAACGGTCTCATCAGTTTGGGAAACATCCTATGCGGGCGATTTCATGAAATGCTCCGCATCACTGATTTCTAACCTGATGAGGAAACGATACTGAATACTTTAACATGACAGCAGAAGCTAAGATGCCGACTAACGCTAGGCATCACAAGTGAGCACCCATCAGTGCATGGCAAGTGGACTGTAGAAGACTAGAAACATCAATACTGCACTGTAAGCCTCCAACGAGAAGTGCAGTGATAACAAGCTAACAGCGGAGAAGGGGGGTTCGCTCAATTTGAGGGCATGGTTCATTGTGACGCTTGCTGATTCCGTGTCGTTGTCGTTGGCTTGGAGTAGAGGACGGCATTCTCTACCCGATGCCTATCGGCAGCTCTGATGGTGTGTAGGAGTGCAATGTTCTGTCACCAACACACGGACACACTCCCAGTGCCTGTGATGGTAGAGCTTGGGGATTGTCTTCATGAGCGAGAGGAGACCCTGCAAGACTTGGGAAGTGACAAAGAGAATGAAAAGTAAACCAGGCCACATGCCATGTGCGTGGGCACATGGCATGTGGCAAAGGGGACTGGGCAAAGGGCAGACTCGAAGTAGGAGGAGAAGGAGGAGGAGGAGGAGGAGGAGGAG
>SZWC01004526.1:116914-144377 GCA_023375785.1 Penium margaritaceum | reverse complement strand
GGGGGGGGAGGACGCAATCGCGCCGACGAGGGGGGGAGGGCGCCACGCGCGCCGACAAGGAGGGGTGGGCGCCACAAGCCGACGAGGGGAGGGGAGGGCGCCACGCGCGCGGACGGGAGCTGTGTCGACCAGGGCAGGAGGGCAATTCGGCAAAGGCACCGACGACGAGGAGCGAAGCGAGAGGAAGAACGAGAGGAGCGGAAGCGGGAAACAGAAACGAGGCACCCACAGGCGACTAGCTTAGCTCTGATGCCATGCTGAGAAAGAGAAAAGTAGAATATGTTAGATCAAGAAGTGATTGAACCAAAGCAGAAGGGAGTACAAGTACATCTGCCTCACGCTACTTGGATTCGCGCGCAGACGCATAATCCGAACGGCTTGTAGCCGTTTGACCACAACGGTCTCATCAGTTTGGGAAACATCCTATGCGGGCGATTTCATGAAATGCTCCGCATCACTGATTTCTAACCTGATGAGGAAACGATACTGAATGCTTTAACAGCTATCGTTCCATCATGATCTTGCCTATGGATTTCTCAAATCTCTTCCACAAAAGTAAACAATCCATGCGATACTTTCATAAAGGCCACAATGTGTTCCTAGCACAATTTTGTATTGTTAATGACGACGATCTAACCATCGTGCTTGAGTGATAGCAGCTCTCTCCTTGAAGCTTTTTTGACGTTTTTGGCCCACTAGTGGATGGCCTACCACCAGAAAAAAATGTTGGTTACACTATCCCACTCGAGCTAGAAGCAAGGGCATCATTTTCGCCCATGTATCGCCTTATTTCTGTTGAGTGTGAAGAAATCGATGTGCAGATCAAAGAACACTTGGCCAAGGATTGGATTGAACCAAACAACTCCCCATTTGGAGCTACCATCCTCTTTTCTAACAAAAGAGATGGAGTTTTACGCATGTGTGTGTACTACCATGCATTGAACAACTAGAAGACTAAAAAACTATATCCCATGCCAAGGACTGAGGACCTCTGTGACCAAATTCAAGGTACAAATGTCTTACCTTCCCTTGATCTAACTTAAGGGTATAACCAAACTCAGATAACCAAAGAGGATGTTCCCAAAACTGCCTTGTTTACGCATATGGGACACTATCACTTCAAATTTCCGAGCTTTGCTCTCATAAACGTCCAAGCTATGTTTTAAGACAGGTCGAATCACATATTTCTTGACCATTTGGGTAAGACCGTCTCGGTGTACCTTGGTGATATCCTGGTGTTCTCGAAGAAGAATCATGAGGGGTATGTACAACATCTTTTGTACAGTGCTCGAGATCCATTATAAGGAGAGGTTCCTTGCCAAGATGGAAAAGTGTGCATTTTTATAATGTGTGCTACAGTAGTTGGGCTTCATCATTCACAATGAAGGAATCCATCTAGATTCTTGCAAGGTGCAAGCTGTTGTGGACTGGCCTCAGTGATCCAATGTGGACAAGATATGAGCATTTCTAGAATTGGGGAATTGATTTTGTCACCTCATGCAAGGCTATTCTTGCCTTGTTGTCCCACTCAACGCTCTCACACACAAAGACGTCAAGTGGACATGGTCCAACATGTATGAGCATGCATTTCTATGTGTCAAGGAGGTAATGATATCTGCACGTGTGCTTGCACTCCCAAATCTTAGGAAATACCATGCGAGGTGTTTTGTGATGCATCAATTATTGGGATGGGGATGTCCTCATGCAAGAAGAAAGGCCATCGTATATGAGAGCCGCAAACTCTATTGTACTGAGACTCGCTACACCGCAGGGGAAAAAGAGTTACTTGTGGTATTACATGCCTTGAAGGTTTGGAATTGCAACCTAGATGCCAATGGTGGATTCACAGTGGTCACAGATCAGAACCCCCAAAATCGACCCAAAATTTCTCGGTGACAAGCTGGATGGTGGAAGCACTTAAGGAGATTCCACTTTCTGTGGGGAAATCAACCTGGTCGTACGAATATGGCAGACCCATCGAGTCACACTCCGTTCAATGCGGTCCTCACCACACTTTATGCATTATCGTATCATAAGAAAGATGTACAGGAGAAAGATACACCCATGCATGATAACCCCCAACGCCAACCACCAATACCAATGGCATACATGACAGTGTGCATGGAATACTTTGATTATCCATGGTTTGACCATTGTAACATTGAATGGTATGGCTTGGTTGGAGCCTCTGGTCTTTACTCGAAGGACAACTTGGTGATTGTGCCCAATTCTTCAAAGCTACAAAATGAGATCCTTTCTTAGTCTCATAAACCCACAAGCAGTTGGCCACCTTTGTGCAGCAAAAATGAGAAAGGCTTTTCAGAGAATCATTGTTCGCCTGGATGTTCTTGTGACACGCATAAACACATCCAATCCTTTGACTTGTGCATAAACAACAAGTTAAGAAGCAGGGCACTAGAAGGATTGCTGAAATCCCTCACAGTGCCTAATTCTCCTCAGAAGGAATTCAGCAAGGATGTCATCATTGGCTTACCCAAGACACCTTGCGGCCATGATGCTGTCCTCGTGGTGGTCAAATATCTGACCAAGATGGCACATTTCATGCCCACAACCATGCATGCCACAGCCAAAGATACAATACACATCTTCTTGGACACCGTTGTTCGATAGCAACGGTGTCCGATTGAGACGTGCAATTTGCAAGCAAATTCTGGCAAGCCCTTGGTGAGATCTTTTGCACTCACCAACACATGTCTACCATTTTCATCCACAAATGGATGGAAGACAAAATAGATGAACACAAATGCTTTACATGTATGTAGATCCTTTGATGGATAACTGGGATCTGCTTCTCGGTCTGACAGGGTTTTCCTACAACAACTTTGTTCATGAATCCATGAAATTGACCCCATCCTTTCTGAACTACAATGGGCATCTACAAGTGTCCACCTCCTTACTGAGGCACGGGGACGGCTGGAATCAGATATCTTCTGCGCAGACCTTTGCTGTTTGTATGGACACTCTTTGTCAAGAAGCACGTAACTATCTCCATCCATCAAAGCAGCACAAAAAAGCGTATGCCGATGCTGGTCTCCATGACGTCACATTGTCCGTTGAAGACCAGATGCTTTTGAGTACAAAAACATGTGTCTCAAGATGTTTGGGACAAGGAATATCCTCCCTAAGTGGGTTAGACCATTCAAGGTCACGCACAAGGTTGGCAAGGTAGCTTACTGCCTTGGTAAGTGGTGGTGAGCTACCTTGCCAACACTCAATACATAAAATCAGCACCAAAACACATATGCCAATGCTGGTCTCCGTGCCCATAGGGAATGCAAGCCACGACTGTTGATGAGGTTGTGGTGCTGACTGGTGCTACAACGGCTGCTACTATTGTGACAATGTATATGAATACATACTGTTACTACTACTGTTGCAGCAATGACACTCCACCAGCCGGAGGTATAAAGGAAGGGGTGGAGAGTGCTCCTATTGATGGTCCGTGCGTGAACAATGTGCGTCAACAAAGGGATGTCATCAACTCCATCGGCAAGGATGTCATCAGTAGCGTACACTTGTTGGTCGGTCTTGTGTTGTTGATGATTGTACCCAGTTGCGACCTCCTCCAATTCGTATTCACCTAAAATGTACAAAACTGGTTCAAGCCTTTTTCTATTGCAGTTGACCATGTAGGAGCTTATTCTTCTAGCGTGGCACGTATTCTATGTCCATTGCCTCCACCTCGTCATCTGAACGTAAAAACTTGGAGTCAACTTTGGAGGCAATGCGAGGTTTGCGGAGAGGTCGGAAATGCCACAGTGATAACTGTGGAGGCTATTAAGGCTGATGATGTAGTAGCTAAGACAAGCTACATCAGTTGTATGCGGGAAAAAAAAAAGCTCTCTGCTCTTCAATGGGTGTTGCTATGGTTGTGACTGCAGTTATAGCTATCGCGACTATTGGAACTTCAACTGAGGATGAGGTTACTGTTGTGGCTGGGGCTATGGCCATGGCCATGACTGCGGCTGCAACTACGGCTGTGGTTGTGGCTATGACTGAGAGTAAAGCTGTGGAAGCAGGTGTTGTTGCGATTATAGATGATGCCATGGACAATTATGCTATGCACACAGCTCCAATTGTGGTTGTGGCTATGGTTTCATCTATGGCTGCAGTTGTGGTCGCGACTCTGATTGTAGCCACAAGGATTAAAATGAAAGCAGGTGAGATTTCAATTATTGAGATTTTCAAAGATGAAAACGCCGCAGCCAAAAGGGTCAACAGGGGAGACCAAATAGAGACTGCGACTACGGTTGCAGTTAGGGTCATGGGTGTTGCGACAGAGGTCGGTGCAAAACAGCACATTATCGTGAAGATACGCAGTGTGTATCTGTAGTTGGGAGTGTCGTTGCCATAGCTAGAGCGGCCAGGAAGTTTGGACTGCCAAAGTATGGCATGAGGCCTGAGAGAGGTGGAGGTTGGCGGGTAGAATGAGCATGGAACTGAACCTCCATTTACCTTGATTGGGGCTGCCACAGGCTACCTGCTGGAAAACAACAAGGCAAATGGGCCAAAAGTGCCCAGCGTGCATAAACTGATGGAGAAGATGTAATCCTAGAGGGGGTGCAACTGTCACCGGTTGTAAGGGAGTGATGCGAGCGTCCATGGCCAAGAGTGGCGACAAAAGGGGTCCCAGGATTTGATGCTCCACCATGCAAGAGGGTAGTGGGATGGATCAACAGGCTCCTCCCTACTTGTTCTGATACCACGAGTTAGTGAAGTTTGGTGAGGGAGGGAGGACTGGAGTGTGTGTGTGTGTGTGTGTGTGTGTGTGTGTGTGTGTGTGTGTGTGTGTGTGTGTGTGTGTGAGAGAGAGAGAGAGAGAGAGAGCGCGAGAGAGAGAGAGAGAGAGGGAGAGAGAGAAAGAGAGACAGAGAGCGCGCGAGAGAGAGAGAGAGAGAGGGAAAGGGATGGAGAGAGAAAGGGAGAGGAAGGGAAAAAGAGGGAGAAGGAGAGGGAGAGAAATCGAGAGAGAGGGAGAGGGAGAAGGAGAGAGAGAAAGAGAGACAGAGAGCGCGCGAGAGAGAGAGAGAGAGAGGGAAAGGGATGGAGAGAGAAAGGGAGAGGAAGGGAAAAAGAGGGAGAAGGAGAGGGAGAGAAATCGAGAGAGAGGGAGAGGGAGAAGGAGAGAGAGAAAGAGAGACAGAGAGCGCGCGAGAGAGAGAGAGAGAGAGGGAAAGGGATGGAGAGAGAAAGGGAGAGGAAGGGAAAAAGAGGGAGAAGGAGAGGGAGAGAAATCGAGAGAGAGGGAGAGGGAGAAGGAGAGAGAGAAAGAGAGACAGAGAGCGCGCGAGAGAGAGAGAGAGAGAGAGAGAGAGAGAGAGAGAGAGAGAGAGAGAGAGAGAGAGAGAGAGAGAGAGAGAGTAAAAGAGAAAGGGATGGCATGGATTGGACTGAAGCTCATGCTTAGAATGAGAGATGTGTCAAGTGGTGGAGTGGAGCATGGCTTGAGCACGGTGAGCGAGCTCCACCTCAAGCACGGAACTCGAGGTGTGGCTGATGCCACCCCTGGGATTGAGCCAGCCCTCTTGGAATAATCGAGAGCGGTGCTTCCAAAATAATCTGGCAGGAAGATCCCAGTAGGACCAGCACCCGACATCTAACCAGATTTTTCTACAAACCTGCGAGCCATGCAAACATCCATCCACATCATGCTAAAGTGTGTGTGGACATGCCACCCTCTTGTGAGAAATGAACCAAGCATCAAGAGAAAGAGATTCATGGGAGAAATCGGTGAGCACATAGGCAAGAGACAATGACTACGTGAATGGTGGAGGCATTGGCAGCAGAGCGGAGAGAACTCCCATCATACTTGAATATATTATTGTCTCTAATGACAATTCGGCGTGTGCTGTAGCCATGTTCAATCACTCTCCTACAGAGATGCACATGTGAGGAGACTTCTGAACAGTGATAAATGTATTATATGGTCAACACTTTTGTGCATCAAACCAACAGATGCCATTGCAACGACGCTAGATCGTCTTGGAATTGAAACTTAGGCCCTCATAGAAGTTGTCAGAGAAGAGTGTGTGAACGGTCGCCTTAACCGTTTGGCCAAGACGACCCTGCGCCAAAAAAAATGGGCAATGTCATCAAAGGATATTTTGTATAAATGCATCATGAATCTTGTATGTTCCACGAGTCATTGCTACATGCAATAGGATCATACCGCGTTGAATAGGCGACTGGAGAGTGATGAAAAAGGGACCTCTTTTGTGCCACATCTCTCTTTCCATGTTTCACATGTCAACCGGGAGGTTATGTGATTTCAAACATGCCACTAGAACAAAACAAAAATCACATAAAATTCTATCACGAATGATTGTGATCACGTTCAAGGACCACCTTTCAACCATAAAAGCCCAAACAATAAATTATGTTATCTGACATGATACAAATGAAAGAATGATGATTCGATTAAAATCATTGATTTACATGTGCTCTTTGTTACCCTGAGCGGAATGTACATGATGAACTAGTAAAAGTGGTGAAACAAAAGACAGTTTAGGAAAATGATAAACTTGATGAATTCCAAACTAGTAGTGAGCTTGCTTCAATGAAAAGTGTCAGAAGTGTCAATATCATGCATCAAATGAGGAAAAACGAATGATGCATACTTGGGATTTCGGTCCTCGATAGAATCATGAAGAACTACTCGGCAGAGGTTCAAGAGCATGCAAGAAGCTCCACAAACGTGCTACAACTGCGAGAAAGTCGGGCACATTGCTCCCAATTGTCGGAGCAAGCAGCGGGCCAAAAAGGGGGGGGAGTCAGAGAAAAATGAGTTGAGAAACAGTAATGGGCAGGAGTGAAAAGGTGCAACTCTTGTCCGCGCGGAGCGATTTGCGCCAAAAGATCGCCCATCAAATGGTCTACATCGTCCCAGATGGTTTCTGAGATCTCAAAGTTTGACAAGGGGTACGAGGACCACCAACCGGTGATAATCCTAAAAGTTCAACCTCGAGGATACAAGAGTTGTAGAATGGTACCGTCACTATTGGATGGAAGAGCTTCTCACGATTTTGTAAGCAGCGACATGGTTCGCAAGCTGGGTTTTCAGACCAAACCAGGGGTGTTTGAAGGAAAAACCGGCGACGGGAGATTGCAAATACGGAGACTCCAAGAAAAACTACGACTACAAGTGGGAGACCTACGGGATGTAACGGTCTAGAGATCCTGCCCAATGAGTGACCACAAAACCAATCTCGGACGAGGTTTCCTATACTGAAACAATCCGCGGGTCGACTGGAACAGCAGCAACGTCTACGTGGAGATGGAAGGCGCCAAACAACAACTCCTGCGCATGGAAGGAAGATGACGACGGAATCAGCAGAGGTGGAAGCAGTAGAAGAAGTTGCTGTAGCCGAAAAGCGACAACTTGTGCAACCAATATCGCTCAACGTGGCCAACCACTCTATGGGACGAAAAGCTTGTGCGTGGCTCATATACCTTGAGCCAATGGAAGAAGCGGAGGTGGTATCAGCTGACTCGTCATCGTCATCACTCTCATCGACATCAACAAAGTTCATGATGGTACCCAAGGAGTTCGCACCACTCATCCAAGAGTTTGTGAACGTCTTCCCCAAAGAACTCCCGAGAACCCTACCACCTCAACGAGACAGAAACCATGGCATTGGACTGAAGCCGAGCAGCCAACCCCCAGTCCGAGGGGCCTATTGGATGAGCGACCACAAAGTGACCGAACTAAAAAAACAGCTCGATGAGATGCTCGGTTAGGGGTTCCTTTGCCCATCAACGTCACCATACGCCACACCAGTACTGTTTGTCAAAAAGAAAATTGGTGAGATGCGGACGTGCATGGACTATCCAACATTGAACAACGCAACCATCAAGAACCTCTACCCTCTTCCCCTAGCCAACAAAATTTTCAACCAACTCCAAGGGGCTCGAATTTTCTCCAAAACTTATTGCGCAGCGGTTATCACAAGATCCGCGCGGTAGATGTCGACATCCAGAAGACGGCTTTCCAAACTTACTGCGATCATTTCGAGTTTACGGTAATGCCGTTCAGACTCACAAATGCCCCAGCGACATTAATGGCAGTGATGAACAACATTTTTTAACCATATCTTGACGATTTTGTCGTGGTATACCTTGACAAAATTCTGGTGTTCAGCCGCAACCCAGAGGAGCATGGTGGACATCTTTGAAAGATTCTCAAAGTTTTACAAAGAGAGAAAAAGTTTAGAAAACTCTCAAAGTGCGACTTTGGTCGCCATTCGATCGAGTTTTTGGGTTCCGTCATCAACGACGGACGAATCACCATGGATCCGAAAAAAGTGGCAGCAGTCGTTGATTGGCCGACGCCGACCAACACTCGAGACGTTTAACTCTTCCTCGGCCTCTGTATTTACTACCGCCATTTTGTACGGGATTACAACCGTGTGTTAGCGCATCTTTCTGACCTCACTCAAAAAGAAAGTGAGTGGCGGTGGGGAGGCAAAGGACAAGAAGCGTTCACCACTTTGAGGAACGCTCTGATCTCGACGCCAGCCCTACGATAAGCCGATCCAACGGTTGACTACGTGATGGCTATAGACGCTTGAGACCAAGCCAACGGTGTAGTCCTCTTGCAAGACCTCGGTAGCGGCGAGCAACCGATCGCATACATGTCTCAAAAACTGCGAGGACGGAACCCCAACTACGTCGTACACAAGAAAGAAATGCTAGCGGTCATGCATNTTTTCATGCTCGCACAAAGCACATTGCGGTTGAGCATCACTTCGTTCGTGATCTCGTGGAGCAACGCTTGATTTCCATTTTGTGGGTTAGTACTGACACGCAGCGTGCTGACTTCTTGACGAAGGCTCTGATCTCGACGCCAGCCCTACGATAAGCCGATCCAACGGTTGACTACTTGATGGCTATAGACGCTTGAGACCAAGCCAACGGTGTAGTCCTCTTGCAAGACCTCGGTAGCGGCGAGCAACCGATCGCATACATGTCTCAAAAACTGCGAGGACGGAACCCCAACTACGTCGTACACAAGAAAGAAATGCTAGCGGTCATGCATGCATTTACGAAATGGTGGTGTTATCTAGAGTACCGCTGATGCATCATGCGCACCGCCCACCATGCGCTCAAATATCTGAAGATGCAACCGATCCTCAGTCTACATCAAACCCGATGGATGGAGTTCCTTGAATCCGGGTTCGACTAAGATATTGAGTACCGGCTAGGCAAAATAAATCCAGACGACACACTCAGCTGCCGACCAGATTCAACGGCTAAGGTGGCAATGATACAGCTGTAACAAGATTCGTATCTTGAGCAACTGTTCACACAAGACTACGACCTAAACGGCGGCTATGACAAGGCAAAATTCTGGTACGATGCATCCTACTGGCGACGATGATTTGCTTGCCAGGTGGTCATTGCCCTGAACAATGAAATTCGTCGTATGCTGCTCGAAGAATGCCTTGACACAAGCCCAAGTGGACACTTTGGAGAGAAAATGATGCTGAAGAAGCTGGCAAAGAACTATTGGTGGGACAAGATTCAATCCGACGTGGCCAAATTCTGCAAATCCTATGACACTTGTCAGCGACAAAAATCCGGTCGCGCACGGCCACCCCGACTTCTACAACCACTCCTTATCCTGACGGAACCATGGATTGATGTCTCCATGGACGTCGTCATAGGATAACTAGTCACACCTGAGGGATATGACACAATCCTTGTGGTAGTCAATAGGTTTTCCAAAATTTCCCAATTCATCTCGACAACAACCACCATCACAACCGAAGGAACAGCATGACTGTTTTGAAGCAACATTGTGCGGCTACACGGTGAGCCAAGAACCATCACAAGCGACAGAGACAGTCGCTTCACCAGCCGTTTTTGGCGCAAGTGATGACTCGCTACTAGAGTAGAATTCAACTTTCAACGGCATTTCATTATCAAACTGCCGGTCAAACCGAGCGCACCAATCAAACGCTCAAACAACTGCTCCAAAAACTTTGCAAACTCCATGGGACGGATTAAGCTAAAAAACTCCTGACCGCCGAAATTGCATATAATTCGGTAGTTTCCACCAAAACGGGTAAGACTCCATTTGAATTGGTGCACGGAAATCTTCCCACCACAACAGCCAAACTCCAGAGTCAAAGTAACATTACTGCAGTTGAGGTCCAACGTTGCGACTTCACCACCATCTAGGAGGAAACACGGTGGACCCTTGCAAATACACAAGAATCAATGAAGCAAGAAGCTGACCGACATCGCAAAGACGATCTTTTTATCGTCGGCAATAAAGTCCTCCTTGGTGCGACCATTATCAAGCTTTGTGGAGCCAACTATTTGAATCTCAAATCCCAATGGTTGGGATTGTTTGAGATCGAGCGCATATGAGAGAGATCCGGTGAGCTTCGCACCGAAAGTGCGAAAGGCATGTCGACCCACAATATCACCCAAGGGTGGAGCCCGTCCTCTTGGCATAAGGCTTAGGACAGCTACTCACCACAACACAAGGCCAGCCTGGTTGGGTGGTTCCCTAAGGATCAGCACCCGGCTAGCTACAAAAAAATAGTTTATCCATGAATTGAACTAAAAAATTTCTGGGGATGGCCTTGACATCCTAGAGTGTCTAAGAGCCAGAGCTCCCATGAGCAAGATTACATCAATTAGGAAAGAGGCCACGTGTTTGTGAGCCACTACTTGGACAACTGATGTTGCTGACGGAGTTTGAGAGGTCCTTCTCGTAAATCTCCAAGTAATATGAGAAGCTTAAGCGTAGCTGGGAAGAAGCATGTGAAGCAAGACAAGGGAAATTACAGGTGTGATGGATTACAACTCAACCACTGACATCAATACTCAAGGCGAGCGGCGTGAGTGATGTCATGTCATGAGTGGCTGCTCCAAAAACCCATCTTGAAAATCAAAGGGGTTTCAAGAATCAAGAAATTCCCAAGTAGCCCCTAATTTTTGCGAACCATCGTCAAAGCACCCCTAGTTTCTAAATCATTTTAGTTTTTCCCCAATTTAAAATTTCATTTCCAGGTAGCTCCCAATGTTTTGTTTAATTTCTACATTGCTCCCAGTTTTTAACCTTGTTTATACTTTGCCCCCATTGTTCCGCAAAGTCTTTAGTTGTTAGGCCGCGATGACGGTGGACTTCATCGACGACAATGTGTGATGTACTTCGGTCAACTCCTCCACTTCACGTAAGTGCTTATAGCTTATTGTGTTGCATTAATATTGGAGAATCCATCGTTGCAAAGTGGATAAAACGGTACTCACCTGTGTTGTGTTGGGTTTGACTGAGTCAAGTTTCATGGGAATTATGTTTTCGACGTCGTTCATTTGTAACCGTTGCATGTGACATGGAATACTCTATGCATTAGCGCCAGGAATTGGTCCACCGTTTTAAGCGTCGCCGTCACAATGTTGTCATCCAATGAGGTGCCGTTGAACATGATAGTGACCACCGTACATCACTCAGTAGATGTTGTTTGCCGGTTTGCATTGTAATCCACACAACATAACCGCTCGCTAGCATCATCTAAAGTGCACATAAATGTTATAGAATGAGTGACATGCCACCGTGTTTTGCGATGCCACTGGTGCATCAAAAGGCCAATTAGAACAACCGAGTATTGCGCTGACAATCGATGGCCATGTTGCTCACTTTGGAATGACCTTAGACTATACCACGTTGGCACACCACACGTGGTAGGGTAACGTCGCTTGGTTTTACCATTGGTGCATCCATGGATCCGGTTTTTATGAAACTTAACTCTCATCCTGTGAAAATCAACATGTGTCTATGGCTAGCACAGTGAATGGGATTTTCGCACTAGTATACCCGTTTGTACAATTGGGGTTTTGGCTTGCATCCCGAAGTTGCGTAAAGAGAACCGGGACATATCCGTATATTGCGCCATGTGATTGGATTCCGTTGTGCAATACAAAACGACCTACATGTGACATCATTACACTCCTACTCCGTTCGTATGTACATCATGGATATCGTCGGACATACCTCCATTGGTGCTAATGGACACCTCACCAACGGGCCGGTCTGGGACCAAGTCACTCTACCCATGGATCCCATAGCTGCACAACGTGCTTGGTCCGTCATAAAGGATAAATGGGATGAGTGGACAACCCAAAATCCCCTGTTGTCAGGGTTTCTAGATTGTGTAGACCCGGGAACCATGTGCTGGGTGTTAGGCTGTCAAATACCGACTCCACGTCCATCGTTCTATATAGGACTCTAGGAGCCATGGTCATTAATTGAATGGCCATGTTCCTAACTGCTTCGTTTAGGGGTAACATGTAAATGATTCTTACAAATTCATATGTGAATTCCTCTCAAGGTTTCAAGAATTGTTTGCAGTGTACCCCCAAGTTCTCTCATATCATTGAAAGTTTACCTTGTGCATCCACTTTGTCCTACCAAAGTCTGGCAAATCCATCTCCAATCATTCAACTTAAGTAATGATGATTTCTACCTAAAAAGTAAAGCAACATTGTGGTGTCCTGTAAGGATTCCAAGTGTATGTGTTCATGGAGTGTATGGTGTATTATGAAGATGATCAGGAATGGGAGTACATATGTCTTGTAATCAATGTATTAAATAACATAGGTGTATTGATGAATTCCGCTCAATGTTTGAAATAACATTGTGATTTTCTATAGAAATTCTAAGTTCAGCAGTCAACATAGTACAAGCTTGTACATTTGTAGGTTCATGACATGAAAGTATGAAGTTACATTTGTAAGTTCATGAATGAATGATCAGTGATATATGAAGTGGTCTACACAGCCAGCTAAGGACTGCAAAGAAGGAAGCACTTCTATCCATAGTTTCGTGACAAGTCATGCAAAGTTCAACAACAGTCATTCCTTATGTAGGCATGTTGTGTGCATGATTATGGCATAGCTTCTCATGTACGCAAAGAACAGAGCAAGTCTGGGACATTGTTTTCCAAACACATCATTAATACCAGTACCCAGCTGCTTGATGATTTCGATGTTAAACATTTTTTACCTAGTTGAAAGTTGACAAATTTGGTCTGCATGTCAAATTCAAGGGACTATTAAATTCTCTTAAGAATACATTCAACGAATTGTAGGGTCTACCTGAGGTTTTACCCTCCTTATGGACTGGGTGGCTCTGCTTATTTGTTTGGGTGTGAAAAAAAGGAAATACCACGTAGACATGGTAGGAAAAGACCATACACTCTTACGTTTAAGATCCGAACATTTGAAAAGTCAAATTGTCAAGAATGGAGCGAGAATGTGGAAAAAATCTTTTTTTCACTAAAACACACATTCGCATGTCAAATGAAAAAACCTATTCTATGAAATCCTCCTCATCACATGGCTTGTCATGGAAGAGCAGCTGGCCGACATATGGGGCAGCATCACGTCTAAATGCCGGATCAAAAACACGAGTGAAACCGGAGCGAGCCAATGCATTTTTCAACCATGGGCTCCGCCTCACAGATGTACTCCCATGTATCTATAAACCATGAGCATGCCTCCTCTTTGAGGTCCTTCATGCCGATGTGCATAGTCCCCCCCTCGCGACTATGCTCTGCACCCCACATAAAAAACAACTCCTCCAGTTTTTTTCTTGAACGGGCAAATGATGCCCACGTTAGCAGGCTGCGCTTTCGATGTGCATCCTGCAGGAATGTGGACAGTGTGCATGAATTTGAAGTTGTCCAGCAGCAACAGCTGAAACGAATCGGGCGCGTGCGGACGCCAAGTGTCAAGCACGAGCAGCAGATCTTCCTTGCCTTCGCGGACCCCCAGCGCAGCACACGTCCGCTTGTATTATGGTTGGACGATGGTGCGGATCCACTCCTTTGTCATGTCAGCGTTGGCCCAATGGGAGGGCGTGCACGTCAGGTTCCACCTGGCGTCGAGGAGGGCCTGGGGGTGGAATCCATGTTGGCAGATAGTGAGAGGTCTTCCTGCCAAAAATCAGCTGCATTGGCAGGAGTTCACCAGTCACCAACGATGTGACAAGCACTGTTATGGCACGTATTTCCTCGAGGCCCACGATCTGGATGTCCTCAGACCCCGTAGGCGCATACGTATGATCTTCTGAGGGAAGAAGCTGGATGCCTGTGTGATCCCCATTCAGAACCATGAACGACTTGATGCCGTAAAGGTTCACCATGCAGGCTGCCCAGCGATGGAAGGCCAAGATCCTGTTTTTGTAGTCATCCGACACTTTCTGCGCAGCAGTAGTTCCATTACGCTAGCTCTCTCTTTATAAAACGACAGACCCACGAGCAAGCAAAAGTACATGTATCCATCCGTTCGAGCTCATCTGGGGCATGTCAAGCAATGACCCCACGAATCTCCCGGCGTATGATCTTTGAGTTCAGGGCGTGTCCAGACAACCGAGCATCCTGGAACGTCGATTTAATCTCATCAATTACCACAGGGTGCTCATCAGCCCAAGCACTTTTACCCTTGGACCCATGTTTCTGTTTTTTCCCTCCAATAGGCGCAAACGGTGTACAAGGAATAGAAGCAAGCACTGCACCCTTGTACTGCATTTTCACTACTTTAGTTCCATCCACAAACCATCCTGCCACTATACTAGGAGCAAACCTATCATAGATTGAATACCCATCACGAGTCCTAAAAGTTTTCTTAAGATGCATCACAGCGGCGTATGCCGACAGATGAGTCTTGTACGCCTTGAAAATGGTCTTGAAGTGTCCGCTACAGAACCAGTCGCAGTAGCTGCCCCGCTTCTTGGAAGATGCAGACAATGTAGCTGAGGTGGATGTTGTAGATTTGGAGAGCTGTATCGCGAGGGAGGCCGTGTCGGTCGAGTCGTCTGACGAACGCTCCTCAGTCCCAATTGACGTTCCGGACTCCGCGGATGACGCTGACAGGCTCCTTGAAACAGTTTGCACCACGGGCAGCTTTGGGGAGCCAATGGAAAGCCATCCCGAGCGCTTGGAGGGGGTGAAGACTCCACGCAAGGGGGAGTCTTTACGATGGCCGAGAAGGGTAACACTTTTACCCTTCTCAGCCACCGTAAAACGATGCGCACGAGGGGGAGAGAGGGAAGAAGCAGCTGGAATAGTAGCAGCACCTGACGTGCTTGATCAGGGCACGTATTTCGTGAACTTCCACAGGGGGGGGGGGGGGGGGGGGGGGGGGGACAGCGTCAACATGGAGTTACACGCCATGTCCTTCTCAACTGGAGCAGCCGGTACAGACAACGGTGACTCTATGTACGTGCCGACGTAGTCGTCGTGCATGCGCAAAGCCTTCGTGGTGTCGGAGGTCAGCTTCGTAGCCTTCTGCAAACGTTCAACAGGACGTCTTGTTGGCACGGGGCGTGGAGGAGGACCTTGACGAGCGGCCTCGTGCAAACGCAAAGTCCTCTCGTCGGTGGAAACCTCCTTCAGAAAAACGGTCCATGGTGGCTGAGGGAAGGACAAAGTTGTGTAGAGGTTGAGAATGACATTTGGAGCTTCTCTTGCCCACACCCTTTGTGTCTTTATGAAGACATGATGGCCTACAGCAAGGGCAGCTCAACACTTAGCATGCGTGCTTATGGCCACCTTCGCCATCGCGCTGACAACCGTTGCGCAAAGAATTTTTTTTTTACTCAGTGCGTGCACGCGCAATTGCTAATGGTTGCACGGCGTTGAAGTTGATGGACTCGAGGAATTTGACCTAGACCTGTCCTTGAATTTAAAGAACCATGCAGAAGCTGCTTGACGAACTTAACGGAACACAAATGTAATGAAACCCTAGTCAAAGTTAACGATTCTAAAAATCATGAAAACCCGTCGTCGAGTGCAATGAGCAGTACGGTAGTTCATACTTCCCAAATCACACGAGGCATTCTTGAACATGGATTGTTCAAATGTGAACTCAGGGAATGACATCACATGCGGCACATGGATTCCATTCAAGACACTCTAGTGCATCGTGAAACACCTCCTCTGATAGGCCTCCCGACAGTGGGCCCCTATCACATGCTGAACTAAGTCCTTTGCCACATGTAATTTGGCACCCATGCTTCCCAAAATTGATGTCCCCCGTAGATACAACAGCGAGTCTTCTACTGCGTAGAAGAATCCCATGAGTCAATCTTCTCCTCTGCACCTTGTTGTCTGGACCCTTATGCATCATCTTGTACCAAGTTGTAACCTGAAAATGTGAAAATGCACAAGAGGAGACATGAATACACGTTGTAATGCAAGACAGTACATGCTATGATATGTCTTCTGTCATAAAAATTTAATGTTTCACATGAACAGAAGGTGCTCGGCAAAAGAATATCACATGAGTGACTACTAACAACGATTGAAGATCATGCATTGTCCAATTATCTTTACACGCCAAAATCCAAGTCCAGAAACTCCACGCACTGTGCCATACCGCGTCTCATTGCGTATTGCCGTCTCTATGCAGCCTTTTCGGCCTCATGCCATGCACACCTCATCTCCTCATCGTAGTTGAAGTCCTTGTCTGAGGTCTCTCTATCCAAACTCCATTATGTGCTTGTCTCGTACTAAAGCCTAAATCCAAAATGTCATCCTGCACACCACCCTCACCATTGTGTGTGTTGTCCTCACCTTCCTTGTCCTCCTCCCTGCCTGTGTGGTTCTTTTTGGGGTTCTCGTGTGTCTCATACTCCTGTGTGAGGTCATCATCATCCTCCGCCTTGTTCCTCCTCACCTCTTGAAGTAGCCCCTCCTATCTACAGTCCCACGCCTGTAGCTTGATTAACTACTACAATGGTGCCGGCTGCTACGCTTGCATTTGCGTCTGCGGGTAAGCTTGCTGCAACGCCTTGACTGGCATGTGCGTGTGTGCTTGCTGCATTAGTACTGGCTGCTGCGCTTGTTTTTTGTGCACCGCTTGTGCCTGCTGTACTAATGCTGGCTGCTACCCTTGTTCCCGCTCCCACGCTATTTTCTGCCAACCCATTGGCTATTTTTTCTGCGGTTCCATCCCCTGCGTTGCTGCAGCCCACTGTGCTGCCTGCCAGAGGGACTCGCTCGCTTGCATGAGCTCGTGTTTTGTAGCTGCGAGCGGGTTCACGTAGTGCCACTTGGGATGGCCCTTCAACCTACATCTGCCACGGGTGTGGTTGGTGAAGCACTCCGTGCCACTTGCGTTTGCTAGGATGCTACCCACGACCATGGTCTGGGCCTGGCGGGTCCCAACCCCTCTCAAGCGACTTCAATACCTTCAGGTTGACACCGGGCATCGGGTTGCCGTAGGTGCGCTTCAAGGCCGCCTTGCTGTAGGCCATGTCCACGTAGCCTTCCGGGTCCACCCCATTGTGGATGAAGACGACGCATGCATGAATGTACAGGATGTTGAACTCGCGAAAATTTTCACATGAGCACTTGCGCATGCGGCATTCCACATTGTGTGGCTCACCACTGGCACTTGTGACTGTGCATTGTAGGTTGCCGCGTTGTACTCTTGCATCTGCTGCTTTTTGTTTGTCAACGCCTTGCCGGGTGCCGTTGTCCACTCTCCCTTGGCTTCATGTGCCAACTTCTTGCGCTTTACAAAAAAATTCTGCACATAGGGATAGAAGCTAGGAAACCAATGGAATGGAAATGGCTTGCGTGCTTCCACAATCCTGGCGTTCAGCAACTCAGCAGCATTGTTAGTCGTGTGATCGCCACAATCCTGCGGACCATACTAACTAGACTATGTTGCCAGCAGGATGCTACCATCTCTATTGATGCCGAATAGGTACGTACACACCCTAGCAACAATAGCCATGGGTTCCTGTGAGATCTTGTTCTATTCCTTGCGGGTGTACACGTGTGCCAACTTCTAGAAGACCTCGGATGCCTGCTTCGCGTACGACAGCCGCACATTTTCTTTGATATGGTAGGTGCAGTACTTGCAACTGATGCATAGCAGCATTTTGCAAATGGCGGCAATGAGGTCCGCATCATGGTCACTGATGATGACCGTCCCACCCTCTCGCACAGTCCAGTTTGCAACCTGCTCCATGAGCCACACCCAGTTTCCCTCATCCTCCCCGTTGCAAATGGCGTGCGCCATCGGGACTGAGTTTTTATTTGCATCGGAGTACTACGCAATGAGTAGCACCTCCTTGTGGCCATTCAAGTGTGTACCATCAAGTGTGATGAAGGACGGACATGTGTCCACCCCAACCAACACTCTCCAAGAGCTACAAAGGCCCGGTGGAATTTCTGCTTTGTGTCGTCTTTGAAGCCCACAGTGATGGTGTTCGAACCCACCTTCTTCAAATGCAGGTTAGACATGGCATGGCAAGTGATTGAGGATCATGGCACACAACTTAGACATGATGTACATTTAAGGCATGGGTGGAACATGTACTTACATCAGTGCAATACACAGGTAACAAGCCCCATGACTGAACCTTGTCGCCCATTATCTCCTCTTGGGCCTTGTTATGCACCTCCCACATGGTTTGGTAGGGCACCTTCTCGTGCGTCACAGCCTCCACCACCAAGCGTAGGGCCTTCGCATCTATTGTTGTGTCCAGCTGCACCGTGTCGCAAATGTGGCACATGGCCCACTTGTAGCTGCAGGCGGAGTTGTCCTTTTCTTTGAGGGTGTGTCGTCGTCCGAAGGAGGCTCTGCAAGGTGGGGGGGAAATTTTGAAGTTAGCACAATGGGAAGAGAGCGTGCAGAATAGTACTTGCAACAAAACCGGAAAATCATCGGTACCTTCCACATACTTGTCAACAGTAGGACATCTAGACCGGTGCAAGGTGTGTCCATGGCATCAACACACTTGTTCCCAAGTACCGTCAAGTTCCATATAAAGGGGAGGTCTCACGCAAACGAACTTCTTAAGAAGGTGGATGACAAGACCAGGTGCACAAAAGCGTGGGGTAATGATCGGCAGTGCCTGCTGCTCCAAGAGCCGCTCCTCGTCAAGGGGTTCCTGCCAGTTCCTTAGGTCATCCGTCCATGCGGGGACATCAAAATTGTGAATGTGGTTGCCATTGGCCTGAAATGACACTATGCCATACTCGGGAGGGGTACTACATCAGGGTTGAAATGTTGATGGGGGTGGGGGTCCATCTGTATATCGTGCTCCAACCCTTGCCATCGTACCCCTTTGGGGGCATTTTTTCCCCCAAAGTGGTACGATGCAACATGCCCCCACCCCCCGGACTGACTTGGAGTTGGGACGGTGGCAAACACCATGCATGGTGAGACAGGAAGTAGATCGAGGACCGACATCCTCCACCTGGTGACGGAACCACTCTGCGTGAGTCGAATGACAAACCCAGACTACCTCCAATGCCCATGGAACGCCGCGATGGCTGACCCTCATGTGTGATGTACTCGTGGTCCTATGATAATGTCTATTTTCTGGTTTGCTGATGTGCATGCTAACTTCAACTAGAGATTCTTCGATGCCAGTGGGGTCATCAAACAGGGAGCACAAAAAGCAGGCAGCTATGGACAATTTTCACACGTGGAAGGACCTGTTCTCAAGATTTGGCAAATGGAATGACACCATGCATGTGCGCATCAAAATTTTGTTTCCTATTTTATGGGAGGTGGTCGTTGAGAAGGCGATGAGAATCTTCTAGGAAAGACAAGGGTTTGAAACATACTATAAGCGTGCACGCTCAAATTTCTTCATGCAAATCATTCTGGCAACAATGCAAGAACCATTTTTATAAAAGGAAGCACTCGGGGAAATGGACGTCTTCGCCGGATGTTGGAACTCCAAAGTGACGACATAACGTAACTTTTACCGCGCGTCTCACGAAAGTTGGAGGCTACATGAAAAATGATTTTTTTAGCTAGGGGCACTTTGAAATCAAATTTTTTAACTGGGGAGCTAATTTAAAATGAAATTTGAAATTAGGGGCTACTTGAAAATGATCTGAAAAGTGGGGGCGCTTTGACAATGGTTTGCCGAAACTAGGGGCAACTTACGAAACCTCCCTTCAAGCATATTGATGCGTGTGGTTGTAAGATTGTAGCGTAGTCAAGAAGGTGATTATAGAATGTTAAAATTTCAATACAGTTTTTTTTGGTACTGTCTTCTTTTGGAGATGGTCACAGTCATAAACTTTTTTTAACAAAACACTTGATTTTGGGGTATTGGTTAGAATGCCCACGAACAACAACCGTGGAAATCTGGAAGTCGTCGCGTGGTGGACTAGGAATACAATGATAAGAATACCCACACATGGAAAATAGGGAAGTTGAACTTCTAGGTGTTATAATCATTTGATTCTAAATTTTCAAAAATGTTTGGGTCTGGAGTTCACGGATGTTACACCAAGCGAAAGGTGTTGGTTCATAGGATAAGGTGCGGGACAAAGGACGATTCCAGGATTTGGGAAAATGGATTTTTTGTATTCAGAAGTGAGTTTAGTTCAATGATAGGCGTCGAGTGTATTGAGCATACATGTAAAATGCCGAGAGTAATAATGAGGCATGTGTTGGATCTGTGACGCTCAAGCCAAACGGCACGTGCGAGGTTGTACCATGAATGGCCTTTGAGGAGCTCCACCAAGAAGTTGGGAGGCTTTGAGAACATCAATGAGCATCTTTATAAAAGTCCAGCACCGTCGAGAAGTCGACCGACCAATATCGAAACATCAATGTGGTTCGCAACAGTTTAGTTGACTATCGTGGACTGTGGCCAAGGTTGTCACCGAAGGTCGGGACAAGTGGCCAAAATTATCTCGGCCGATCCACGTAAAAATACTAAAGTTTTTCGCATGGTGGGCCTCAAATGTTATGACAAAAATGCCCAGTTGCACAGTTTAGGGACTCGCCAAGGAAGTAACACTTCCCCCCTTTTAGCCGCAATGTCCTGGCGCATTAGCAAATGTAGGCCGGTGATGCTGATAGGAACAACTGATTAGGTGATCGGTGTCTCAAAGGTTATTGTAGGGCTCCTGGATGTTGTGCGCAGTGTAGTAGACGTGACACTTGGCCAGATACTTGGTCATCTTTCTACAATGTCAATGTCCAAGGATGTCTTCAAATACGTGCTCTGTATTCCCGACGACTTGTATAGGAGATGGTGGTGTGACATCTTTGCCATGGAATTTTGTGCTAGGGTCCCAGTAGTGTTTGAGCTTGCCAATGTGGAAGACAGGATGAATAGCCATGCTGTCAAGTAGGCAAAGTTGAGCGATGGCTGGAGTTTGTATTCGCTCGATCTGAAACAGTCTCAACTATCAGAGTTTGAACTTCACAAAGTCCAGTCCTTGGGATTTTATGTTTGTTGAGCTCAGGAGATGCAGTCGCCAGCACGGAACACATCATCACGACAATGTTGGTCGACCGCTTGCTTCATGGCTGCTCATGTCTTCACAAAGATCTGTCCTGTTTCCTCCCAAGAGCTTTAGAAGTCCATGTGGTGGGTTTTGACCACTGGAATGTTGCTCTTACTCTGCAATCTGGCTGGTGTGGTGGGAAGTCTGCCAAATACCACTTGAGAAGGGATTTTACAAGTTGCGGCACAAGTGGCCGAGTTATGTGCTAGTTTAGCGGTCGGCAATTTGGCTGCCCAGTGAATGCCATGCGTCTCGAATAAAGAGTGGAGGAGCTGTTTGAGCATCTGATTAGTCCGCTATGTTTCCTCGTCGGTTTCAGGATGGAACAAAGTTAATAGCCGGATCCGACTACCGTAACGCATAATCAATTCACACAAAAAATGGTGACTAAAATGACCGTCTCTGTGTCTGATGATGGCACATGACATGCCGTGCAGCTATACGATCTAGTTCACAAAAAACCTTGGTGTTCCTTCTACGGTGATTGTGGTCATCATCGTGATGAAGTGTGAAGGTTTTACAAAGCTGCGTACCTTGACGAGGATAGCGTCTTAACTCTCGAGAGTGGTGGAAAACCCTGTCAACAAATCCATGCTGATGTCGACCCACAGCTTTGTTGGAATTGGAAGTGGTTGGAGTAGACCGGGTGGCCTCATGCAACAAGATTTTTGTCTCTCACAGGTGTCACACGTTTTGTAGGAGGTTGAGACGTTGGTTTGCATCTTGTCCCACTGGTAGTACTTTGCTAGCTTTTTCAGCGTCTTCTCCTAACCAAAGTGTCCACCAAGACCGATGTCATTGCATTGTTCCAATAGCAATCTCCGCAGGCCCTTGTTTGGTGGGAAAATGACATGGCAAGTAAATTGCCGTCGCAGAAAGGTGTCCTTGAACCAGGACTTGGTTTTACTGTACCTGCCAAAGTCCTTGTAACCTTTTGCGAAGAACCTCGTGAGGTATGGGTCTTGTTCAACGAGTAGCTTGCTATCCCCGGCTATGAAATCCGGTCACCAACTGACAGCATCCACTGGATGGATTTTTCAGGTCGGTACTAAATGTCGTAGTCGAAGTTGAACTTGAGGAACTCCATCCATGGAGTCTGTCAACGGCTCGTATTTGGCTCAGTCTTGAGATTTTTCAACAAATGGTGGATGGTGGGGATGAAGCATTGTAGGCATTCCAAGTAGCACCGCCATGTCTTAAACGCATGCACGACTGCGAGCATTCTTTTCTCATACATCGCATAGTTGTGTTCTAGCCTGCATAGTTTTCTTGACATATACAAGACATGTATTTCTCCACTGCCGTTGTCTTGGAGGAGAATGGCGCCAATGTCTTGATCTGACGCGTTAGTGACCATGATGTAATCCACCTTCAGATCTGCCAATCATAAGGCTGGAGATGTGGTGAGGGAATTTCTCAAAGGGTTTAATGCTTCTTGTTTGTTGTTCCTCCAATTCCACTCAGTGATTTTTTTTGTGAAATTAGAGAGAGTCGTAGACACACGGGCATAGACCTTTACAAATAGACTGTAGTAGTTACAGATGCCCAAGAATACTTGGACGTCATGAACATTTGTGGGCATCGGCTAATCAGCAATTGCTTCCACCTTTTTCGGGTACATGGTGATCCATCCGTCATTGATGATGTCCCACAGAAACCTGATCAAACGGTGACCGGAGTTGTACTTTAAGATGTTCTCCAAATAAAATATCTTTTTAAAATCTTCAGAATTCTTTAAAGATATGCATTGAGCTCCTCCGAGTTTTTTGCTGTATAGCAAGATGTTGTCAAGATGCACAATGACAGAGCCGTCAAGGTACGGGAAAAAAATGTTGTTCACTACGCAATAGATGTGCGGTGGCGTCTTTGAGTCCGAACAGCATAAACATAAACTCAAAGTGTTGATATCTTATGCGGGATGCTATTATCTCAACATCCTTATTAGGTACGCGGATCTCATGATAGTCATTGCGTAGGTCGAATTTGCTGAGAATTCGGGCCCTGCGATGTCGGTCAAAAAGTTTGCCTGCTCGCAGAAGTGGATAGCGGTTCTTGATGGTGATGTTGATCAACACTTGGTAATCCACGTACATCCGCATCTATCCGGCTTCCGTTTGTCATGGAAAGTACAGGTGCCGCGCATGGTGACATAAAAAGGCATGGTTAACCCCCAACCGAGCGTCTCGTCTGTCTACTTATTGAGGTCCTTCATCTCGCGATCGCTCTCCGGCTTCACGTCTATACGATGTTATGTTACGTGGAACGTAGGTGGTTCACAGTGGTGAGGTGAGAGACAAAAGATGATATGAGGATTTGGGACAAAATGGACAATCTGTATAAAGAAGTTAGTGTACTTTGATGAAAAGTGTTCAGTGATTTGAGCACACATATACAATTTCGTGAACAAGATCAAGGCTCATGTTGGGCCCACGGCGCTTGAGCCAAGCGACTCGTGCGAGGTCCCATCGTGGGTGGCTGTTTTGAGAAGCTACGCTGAGAAGTTGGGGGCTTCAACAATATCAAGATGCGTCTGTTTAAACGTCTAATGACGTGGAGAAGACAAAAGAACATTATAAAAAAAATTGATATAGTTTGCGATACTTCTTTCGACCATTGTGGAAGGTATTGCATTTTTATTTCAACTTCTAGAACGGAACAATGGAGGTCGAGGCATTTGCCCAAAATGCTCTCGGCCAATCGACGTAGAATTTTGGAGGTCAGCGTGGGCCATGAATGTACTAGACAAATTACCCAGTTTCGGGGTTGAGGAAGTCATGTACGTCAGGGACATAACATGTGATGGTCGATGTTCAGCTGCAGAGGTAACTCTCAGGATAATTCATTGGGAAAAGACTATTTCAACTCCTCTATGAGTGTTGCAAACGCCTCTGGTAATGCTGTGAACTTCTCACGTGTGAAGGCCGATATCTTCTCCTAGGTAGGTGTAACTTTTTCTTCTCCTCCTGCTTGCGCGTGGACTAGCCACTCTTAAGTTCTGTGTTTCAGGTACCTCTTGGCCACATCTGGAAACATCGGTTGCCGTGTTGTGCCTACTGTATCTTTCTCTGTTGCTTCCACCTTTGCTACTTCCCGTAACCGCAGTTGCATCGTGGTTTGCTTCACGAGAAGCACATGTTATTCTTTCCCCGTGTTGCTAACGTACAGTGACCTACTACTCTAATCCACGGATTGTGCCGGTATAGGAAATCTCGTCCGAGGGTGATTTTGTGGTCACTCATTAAGGAAGTTCTCCAGACCGTTACATCGTGCGAATCTCCGATTCGTAGTCAGAGAGGCTTACAAATCACACGTATGTGTAGTCATTCGTCGCCAGGTTTTCCTTCAGACACTCCCGGCCTGATTTGCAAACCTAGCTTCCGAACCATGTCGTTCCTTGAAAAGCCGTGAAAAGCTCTTTCATCTAGTAGAGTTGTTACCGTTCGGTGACTTTTACAATTGGTGAGTTTCACTCGTAGCACTATCACCGGTTGGTCCTCCTCCTACCCTTTGTTAAACTTTGCGATCTCAGTAATCCTTGTCTATGACGATGTGAGTCGCTCAGATGGGCGATTGGTCAGTGCACAATTTTTGGAGTGGACAGGAGCATTGCCATCTAATTTTGTTCTTTACCTTTTCCCAACTACTCTGTGTTTCTCTGCAGCTTACCCCCCTTTTTGGTCTTCAGATGACGTTTCCGACAAGTGCTCGAGATATGGCTTGGCTTTTCAAATCCACGAGAGTACTTGATTGCGTTGATCGAAGGCATCAATCTCCATCGGGGACAAGGTTTCCGTTGCCTACAAATTTTCCCCGCCACAATAAGGATTCTGGCTTGGAGATGGCTAGCCATTGGATTCCTACATGCAAGCATTGTTGTCAACGATGACGATAAGATCGGCTACTGAGATTGTTCTTGTAAGGTCGTCATGGATGCCAAAAATTCCAATTACTCACTGTACATCACGTTTGAGGCCGTTATGATAAAAACATAGCTCGTCGGGGGCAAGCTTATTGCTTGTAATGATTTTGCGGAGATGTCGCGCATAATTCGCCACGACAGACTGCTGACGCAGGCGTTGGAGTTTGTATGTGTATCACACATGTTGTTGAGCTTCCTATAGGATGCGACTGTAGCGTGCATGAAGTTGCTCCATGCTTCCAATGGCGTGAGAGAGTCATGCCACGTTGCATTGATGTGGTTGAAAGGTAGTAGGCCTGTGATTGAGGATGTGAGAGTGGTCGCGTGCATCGTGGATCATTGAATGGTCTTTAGATTGCATCACAAATGTAAAGCTGTGCCACGCAAAAACGAGGACGCAATGATGAATTTATTTTTGTTTTCATTGACCCCAGCAGCGATAAAGTATACCTCCAAACTCGTGAGCCACACCGTGACCGCCGAACCCTTTGAGTTCGCGGGATCAAACAACTCGGGAATTTGCCGTCAGAACTGGGCTTCACTTGAGAGTCAAAGATGTCTCTTGATGAGTACTGTTCTGAGCACACAAAAACTCTGAAGCTTTAATCGCCGCATTATGCTGTTTGTGGCAATGGATGTAAAGGTTGTCAAGTCCCTAAAATTTGTGGTACATGTCTTCATGAATTCAGACCTGTGGTCCTATGCCTCCCATCGTGCCAAGTGTCAACCCAATGGGCAACGGCGGGGTTGAGGGTTTCGGCGAGCACGAAGGGTCCGCATCAGGTTGGCCGTCATGAGACAGAAATGTTAGGCAGCAGGTTGGGGCAGCAGCATTGTTGATGCAGCGTGCGGGCCTCCACGCTTGTTGCTTAAGTCTGCTGCCCCCTTCACTCTGCTGCTCTGGTGACTAGGTCTGGAGGCTCTGGGTTTGTTACTCAGAAGTGCGCACGCCAGTGTTAGCGCCAAAAAGCAGCTAGAAACTGAAAGTAACTGATTAGGAATGAAGAATGAGCAGCAATGGGAGACCCCTCCAAGTTCTAGCTCCCCCCCACTAGTGTAGAACTTGTTACTCAGCTAATCAGCCAATCAGAAAATAGTCCTAGACCTGTTTTCTGGCAGGCAGGGTTTTCTTGGTGAGCCCTGCAAGACGTCGGACAGCCCAAAACCCGGGCGTCGTCCGTTTTTCCTGAAAACTGGATCATACCATAATACCGACGCTGCAAACGCAGTCGTGTGGTCATAATCAGCTAGAATAATAACATCAAAGAGTTACAGCTGCCCGAACCCGGGCAGTGCCTACGACAGTCTGTGATGCCAAACAGGGCCACACAGCAAGAGACATGGACCTAGGCATAACATGATGTTGCATAATCAATAGCACAACCGGAAACAGCGCTAGGAGCATGTGGACGACATCTGTAGTGGCAGTGACCGCCGGCGGGCTGACCGCCGAGGAGGCCTGCCGATGGAGCTCAGTGTGTTGCCGGAGGGAGGAGGCTCCAGCAAACTGTGAGTGGGCCTCAACGTGCGTTGGCTCCACCGAACGACACTTCAGCAGCGTCGAGTCTCACCGTCAGTCATCTGCACGCTGATGTACACAAGCTAGGAGGACACAACAGAGTACAATAAGAGATGCACGAAAACCAACACTCCCCCAAGACTCACAGGCGTAGTGCACAGGTGCGGGCAGAGATGTAGTCAACAACTAGACTCCCCCAGGCCACGCAGAGATGTAGGCAGGGGCAAAGAGATTCACTCACGGACGTACGCCGACCAAACTCACAGCCTTCTTGAACGAGTCGCGCTTCAGTGCCTTGGTCAGGATGTCAGCCAGCTGCCGTGCTGTCTCAACCCACACAATGCTGATGCTGCCGTCCTGCAACAACGAACGCACATAGTGATACTCAACGTTGATGTGCTTTGTACGTGTATGATGCACGCCGTCATTGTCGGCGATGGCCATGGCGCTCTCATTGTCACAATGCAACGTGATGGATGCGACAGATTGACGCAACTCGGACAACAGACGATGCAACCACACACTCTCACACGCGCCTAAGCCAAGAGCAACGTACTCAGCCTCAGTAGTGCTGCATGCAATGTACCCCTACTTGCCACTATGCCAGGACACAGCTGTGCCGCCAATCAGAAAGATCCAGCCTGTGCGACTCTTACCGTCCAGACTGCCGGCCCAGTCACTGTTGGTGTAGCCTACCGCGAAAACAGACGGCTGGCGGCGGAA